>JAZHYW010040314.1:0-185295 GCA_037355805.1 Ixodes ricinus | reverse complement strand
TGTGCTTACGTTCAGTTACGTATTACTACACGGAGCTTCACGCGTAGTTTAGGTCTCTCAAATTGGCTGATTTAGAAATTTTCGATGACTTTCTGCAAAGTTCTCATTGGAATCATATTTCCTTTCGATAAAAAGATATATTTAGTAAACGTTAGTTATTTATTAGGCCAATTAGTATTCCATTCCTAACGTCCGTCATAACTAGCAGTTGGTTCCCGAATCTTTTTTTTTCTTCTCCTCATCCAGCTTATTGGTACTGTTTTGCAGGTCTTCGCTGAAACCCCGGTATAGACCACCCTCAAACTTGCACAATTGTAAACCTCAAAATGGATTTGCTCTTGTTTCCCTTAAATACTGCCGCATTTACAGTAAGTATATAAGAAGAATTGTGCCATAAATTTGGGTAAAATATTTTGAAACCTACATAAATTTAGTTACTAATTCCGCATTTTCAGCTAGGACAATTGTTAAGTGTTTTTTAGCATTTAAAAAGTTTCTAGGTGAAAGCACTACCTGCCAGTACCACTCAGAACGTTCCTTGGCAGTAACGAACACCTCGTTTGCTTTTAGATTGGAATGGATACAGTTTGTCTTGCGTCAACTGTCTTTACAATTGTAAAGACCAAGTGGACTTGCATCCACTTGCGTCTTCTACAGTTAGATCGATAAGAACATTTTACAAACCGATATCTATACAAGAACTAATCGGAATCCGAAAGTGAAGAATATTTTTTTCTTAAAAGGATACTTCAACGAAATTTGAAATATTCCCGTCGTGTTCAAAAATAGGTTGAATATGATCCACAATATCCGTAAATGACAATCGCCCGTTTGTATTTTGATCCTGGTGGCTGTATTTTTCGTTATAAACGGCCCACTCTGGCAAGCGCTCGGAGAAGGCCCAGCGCAATCGTGACGTAAATCGTCTCAAACGAGCAAAGCTACGGCGAGGCTGACGTCGAGAGGATGGCCTAGTCGGTCCAGCCACCGAAGCGGCTGCTTTTGTACGAATTTTGAGTGACGGGTTAATCTTCTATAATCTTGTAGGGGGACAATAGCGACTTCTGCGACACACAAAAAGGATTCTCGGAAAGAGGGGAGTTCCTCCTTCCCCCTTCTCTCGTCGTGGCCGGAGGCGAGACGATTTCCGTCACTAGCTCTCAAGGTTCCTAGACGAGCATTACAAACGAGGCGTTAGCGACATCCACCAGGTGCTCTTTGCTAATCGTTTAATTCGTTTTAAAATTCCTTTTCGAGACTTTTTAACAAGATATTGGTATGTTCCATGTGATACTGCTCTTTTGGACACATATAGACCAAAAAATGAGCGCCGAAATTTCGTTGTAGTATCCCTTTAAAGCGTTCATGGTATTACAGATTTTATTTAACTGATGTTTCAAGCATTTCAACAGCTGCGCAATCACATTTTCCCTTCTAGAGTGGTCGTTGTGAAAACAAAAATAATGAGCGACTTGTAGAAATCTGCCAAGGTCAGCTGCATATGCACGTTGAAAGTGACAATAACACTGCAACACCACTTGAATGGGAAATCCTACGAAAACAACAGCTTTTCACGAGGCTCATTTTGACCTTGAAATATGGCCGTGTAGCGACGACAGATTTTATTTGAAAACATGGTGGTACGCAGCCTCTCGTGCACTACGTTGCTATCCGTTGTTTACTCACTGTTGCAATAACAGCAAGTGGAGGCTGACACCGCTTCGACATTTATGGAATGACCTTTGTAGCTGTCGCCAAGAGCGTGATTTATCATTGTAGAATTGGGTCTAAAACACTTCAGAAGCCTTGATACGCATGATGAACATTCACGAAGGTCTTCAGTCAGTGCGGTTAAGCTCAAAAATATATAAGGGTGGTTTCATTTGAAATCGAACACGCTTGTCGGGGTGGGTCCTTCGATTTTTTTTGAAAAAATATATGTAATTGCCCCATTTCTGGGAAGAACAAAACCGCTTTTCAAAATTTTGTAAAAAATATTTCGCTTCACGAAAAATTATTGAGTGGAGCAGGGTGAAAATCGGTTTTTTACTCTGTGATTTTTCTACCCAGTTCTGTACGCTGGTATAAATACGGGAAGCATACAAAACTCACAGTAATTTTTTGTGCTCTTGTATGTTTCTTCGACTAATTTTTAGTTGAAAGGAAAATAATTTTGTATTTTTGTTTATTGATATAAAAAATGCCAAACATCGTCTCTTTGACAATCCGGTGACATCTTCAGAGCCTTGTAACTCATGAGTCATTATATTTGTCGCTTACCAAATACTATGCGGGTGTAGCCCTATTCATTGGCTATCGACGGGCATAAGTTTAGTTTATTTTATTTTCACTGAAATTTTTATATAAAATTTGAAATATCGTCGAAAATGAAATTTGCCGATATTTTGAACCCACTTTATTAAAAAAGGCCATTTTTTATTTCGTTCAATTTTTTTATTATTGCTGCCCATCATATTAACTTTCAATTGGCTTGATGCGATTTCCCCCTTTTTTGTTGTATCTTCTCTAGAAGTGATCAAAATCACTGCCACGTGACAATGCGGTGACAACTTCAGAGCCTTGTAACTCATGAGTTATTTTATTTGTCGCTTACCAAATACTATGCGGGTGTAGCCCTATACATGGAATATCGACGGGCATAAGTTTAGTTTGTTTTATTTTCACAACTTTTTTTATATAAAATGTGAAAAATCGTCGAAAATGAAATTAACCGATATTTTGAACCCACTTTATTGAAAAAGGCCATTTTTATTTCTTTCAATTTTTTTTAATTATTGCTGCCGATCATCTGACTTTCAATTGGCTCGATGGGATTTTCCCCTTTTTTGTTGTATCTTCTCTAGAAGTGATCGAAATCTCTCCCGCTTTCTCAGAACGGCCAAACGCAGTTTCCGCAGGTCGGCTTCGCTGCAAAGACTATACTGTTTATTTGTGTGTTCAAATGCAGCGGGTAAATTCATTTTGATTGAGTACACTCGTGCTTGGCTACATATTGTTTATTTCTTAATTTTTAATGATGGCAACTGAAATTCCTTAGTCCGATCGTTAGCGGTACAGCGGATGTTCCATTACCTTTATTTATTCCCAAACCAAAGCAATGTGTGCCTAGCCAAAGCAAATCTACCGTAGCCAATTAAAATAAAATCGTCAAAACGCTTTTCTATATTCCAGAAGGCTGTACAATCTTTGCATTAAGCTTGGTGCGACAAAGTGGAGAAACTAAAAGTCTACAGAGACATTAAGTGACTGCTTTCGCTGCCTTCAGTGCATGTGGGAATCGTTGCTTCTTGGCATCAGAGATATCGATCAGTCTTGAACAAAACCAAACACTTTTATTTTTAACTGCACACACTCGTTCAAACAGAAGGGCCACCGTCTCGGGTTCACCGCTCGCTCGCTTTGGCTCCAGTTTTCGTTCTGTCCGTCTCGACTTACCACGCTGTTGAACTTCTCGGCTGCATCCGACCGCTGCGGTACAAAGTTCAGCTCGCCTCCCGCGCTCGATCGTCTAAGCAGAGGCAAGCCGATGCCGTTGTCAAAAAGTTCCAATATTGCGTTGCTCGTGAAGTGGACTATTTAAAGCACAACAAAATATTGTTTTACACGTGCATCCTAAATATACTAGCGTTAATTAATAAAAGTGTCTATTTATCGCCAACTGGTGTTTGTGTTCTGTAAAACATTGTCTTCGGTTCATGTAAACTCTGTCCGTTTTCCTCACTTTTGTTCTGCAAACTGCTTTTCCTTGTAAAAGAGGGCATGTGATATTACATATTTTTGATATACACGCTGACAATAAAGAACAGGCAATTACATGGTTATTTGAACGCACGCGACAAGACACATCATGGATTGGCGCCCGTGCCGGATGCTTCCTGGGTGTAACGGAGATGGGTCTATAGCGCGAAGGGCCGGGCGTGCTGTACGTGCCTTACAAGCTGTGTATAGCACAAACAGATATATGACCCCGGTCTGGCTACATGAAGGGCTCGTTCCGCTTTCTCCGCCCTTTGTGCCCTGGCTTTAGACATCGGATAATGGAACATCCGCTGCACCGCTAACTATCAGACTAAAGAATGTCAGTTGCCATTATTAAAAATTTAGAAAATACAATATGCAGCCAAGCACGAGTGTTCTCCATCAAAATGAATTTACCCGCTGCATTTGAACACACATAAGCAGTTTAGTCTTTGCAGCGAAGCCGACCTGCGGAAACTGCGTTTGGCCGTTATGAGAAAGCGGGAGCGATTTCGATCATTTCTAGAGAACATACAACAAAAAAGGGGAAATCCCATCAAACCAATTGAAAGTTCATATTATCGGCAGCAATAATAAAAAAATTGAAAGAAATAAAAAATGGCCTTTTTCGATTAAGTGGGTTCAAAATATCGGTTAATGTCATTTTCGACGATATTTCATATTTTATATAAAAATTATGTGAAAATAAAATAAACTAAACATATGCCCGTCGATATTCCATGTATAGGGCTACACCCGCATAGTATTTGGTAAGCGACAAATAAAATAACTCATGAGTTACAAGGCTCTGAAGTTGTCACCGCATTGTCACGTGGCAGTGATTTTGATCACTTCTAGAGAAGATACAACAAAAAAGGGGAAATCGCATCAAGCCAATTGAAAGTTCATATGATCGGCAGCAATAATAAAAAAATTGAACGAAATAAAAAATGGCCTTTTTTAATAAAGTGGGTTCAAAATATCGGTAAATTTCATTTTCGACGAAATTTCAAATTTTATATAAAAATTTCAGTGAAAATAAAATAAACTAAACTTATGCCCGTCGATAGCCCATGTATAGGGCTACACCCGCATAGTATTTGGTAAGCGACAAATATAATAACTCATGAGTTACAAGGCTCTGAACATGTCACCGGATTGTCAAAGAGACAATGTTTGGCATTTTTTATCTCAATAAACAAAAATACTAAATTATTTTCCTTTCAACTAAAAAATAGTCGAAATAACATACAAGAGCACAAAAAATTACTGTGAGTTTTGTATGCTTCCCGTATTTATACCAGCGTACAGAACTGGGTAGAAAAATCACGGAGTAAAAAACCGATTTTCACCCTGCTCCACTCAATAATTTTTCGTGAAGCGAAATATTTTTTTAAAAAATTTTGAAAAGCGGTTTTGTTTTTTCCAGAAATGGGGCAATTACATATATTTTTTCAAAAAAAATCGAAAGACCCACCCCGACAAGCGTGTTCGATTTCAAATGAAACCACCCATAAGAAAAATGCCATATGGAATAAATCCGGTCAGTTTTAGTTTTATTAGGGCTGAACAATTTTTCTAATAACCTACAGATTAACCTGATGAATGCTTTAATTGCTATTACTTTTTTAACCGGTTCATCGGTTAAAAAGTAATAGCTATACCACAGAACCGCTATTTTGCTAGAAATGAAAGTTGGTGGCTGCATAGTCATTGCACAATTAAAAACAGTACGAGTCTCTCGTAATAGAAGTTTCTTGGCAACACTGTGGTGCTCTAAATAATGTTGTGGTTCAAGAAAAGTATGATGATGAAGATATAAATTTAAATAATGCCTGAATGTGACGGGCTTTAAAGGGATACTACAACGAAATTTCGGCGCTCATTTTTTGGTCTATATGTGCTCAAAAGAGCAGTATCACATCGAACATACCAATATCATGTTAAAAAGGTCTCGAAAAGGAATTTTAAAACGAATTAAACGATCAGCAAAGAGCATCTAGGCGGATGTCGCTAACGCCTCGCTTGTAATGCCCGTCTAGGAACCTTGACAGCTAGTGACGGTGAGTGTCTCGCCTCCGGCCACGACGAGAGAAGAGGGGAAGGAGGAACTTCCCTCTTCCCAAGAATGCCTTTTGTGTGTCGCAGAAGTCGCTATTGTCCCCTTACAAGATTATAGAAGATTCACCCGTCACTCGAAAATTCGTACAAAAGCAGCCGCTTCGGTGGCTGGAACGACTAGGCCATCCTCTCGACGTCAGCCTCGCCGTAGCTTTGCTCGTCCCGAGACGACCTACGTCACGATTGCGTTGGATGTCACGTGGTCTCCTCTGGGCCTTGCCAGGTGGGCCGCCTATAACGAAAAATACAGCCATCAGGCTCAAAATACAAACGTGCGATTGTCATTTACGGATATTGTGGATCATGTTCAGCCTGTTTTTCGAACACAATGGGAATGTTCCAAATTTCGATGAAGTATCCCTTTAAAGCCGCAAGCCACATGGTCTTGAGCAGAAGTTGGTGAAAACACACCAATTGGAGGCGCGTTCAACTCCATACCCATAGCACCGCCGACTCGTGAAATCACGCAGGTGGCTATATTTGGCCATTTGGGGTTGAACTGGGCGCGATGACGTTTGCTGAGGATACCGCAGGAACATATGAGGTCATATTTCGTCCAGCTTCTTGCGCTCACTTTCATCTCCTCGTGACGTAGGGAAATAATCTCGGTCTGCGGATTGCAAGGTCCGTGGTTTGATTCCTTCTGGAGCCGCTTGGTAAATTTATTGTGCTAGGACTAACTATTCCTAGTTATAATTGCGTATGATTATGCATGACAAACTATATGCTTCTACATGCTTGCTGTGGGCTGTGTATGTTTTATGGGGCCGGGTCTGCATTTAACACGTTTTTGTGCCAGTCAGGCGTAATGCTTTTCGAAAAAAAAAGAGAAAGAAAAAGCAGACAGCTCATAAACACATTTTGTGCCAACATAATTTAAAATAAATTGTCAGTCTCATACATGTCCGCTCTCAAAAAAGGTGGAGGATTCACTTAGATACAAAGCGGATATTCACATATTTCGATAGCTGCAGTAGATACCCAGAGAAGCTCAGTATATCCAGAGCGCGAGAAAAAATTGGCAAGCGTCTGCTTACGATAGCGAGCTCTGATGAATGATAAAACGGCGCTCACAGTCTACCTAAGGTTTGAGGACACTAACATTTACCAGTGATCATACATTTTGTTGAACTGTAGGTATCAAAATAAGTTGACTTTACAGCCCAGAATGTTCAAGTATACATCAGTGACAATGGCGGCAAGCATTGCGCCTGCTGCGATCACTTATGCTAAGTGTTTCAGCAAGATTAAAAAAAAATTCTTACCGATGGGCAAGGTGAGAAACAAAGAAACACTTTTCGGGAACAAACTGCCAGCTATAGCAGATGTTAGGGGGTTGCAAACAAATAATAGTTTAGCTAAATAATAAACTAAAACTTACTTATTAATTTTTTAATTTGTAAAAATAAACAAATGGTTTTACTGCGAAACTTACTGGTGGGCGTCATCAGAAAACCGTAAAGCAGTAAATTCTAGAAGGACTTACGCGAAGTGCCGGGGTGCGACAAATTTACCACTCGTGCAAGAGGGACAAGGCGAACGATACATAAACGCGGATGATAAGACTATCTTCCGCGTTTTCGCTACAGCTATTTTATCTGGCCCACCATGTGATAACTTAAGCGCAGCCCCCCCCCCCCCTCCTCCCCGCAGGTTAACACGTGGTGTAGGTCTCGAAAATTGCCTGATTTAGAGATTTTCGTTGACGATTTGTATAGCTCTAATTGGAATCGTAATTCCTTTCGCTAAAATGTTAATTAGTAAACCTTATACAATTATTGAGGAAATTAGTATTCAATTCCTAACGCCAGCCGCGGCTGGCAGTTGGTTCCAGAAGCAGTTTTATCTTTTCCTCATCCAGCTTATTTGTAGGATTTCTTTTTTCAAGTCTTCGCTGAAAGATGGGTATAGATCTCCCTCAAACATGCAAACTGTAGACAAAAGATGGCTTTGCTCTTGTTTTTCCCGTAAATATTGCTGCATTTACAGTGACTATTAGGAATAAATTGTATTATAAATCTGTGTAAAATATCTTGAAACCCTAAATAACTTTACATACGGATTCTGCATTTTCAGCTAGGGTAATTGTTTTTTTTAGCCTTAGGAAGTTTCTATGTTAAAGCGCTATGTCCCAGTTTCACTTAGGGCGTTTCTTGGCAGTAACGAATACCTCGATAGTTTTTAGATTGGAATGAATAAGCAGGGAGTGTACGGTTTGTTCTACACTTGCGTCTCTACAATTAGAAAGATAAGAAAATTTTATGAACCAAAATCCATACAAAAGCTAATCGGAATTGGAAAGTGAAGAATATTTTCTTCCTTAAAGCGTTTATGGTATTACAGATTTTATTGAGCTGATGTTTCGAGCATTTCAAGAACTGCGAAATCACATTTTTTCTTCTAAAATGGACTTTATAAAAACAAAAATAATAAGCGACCTCTGAAATCTGCCAAGGTCGGCAGCATATGCACGTTGAAAATGACAATAACACCGCAACACCAGCTGGATGGGAAATCATACAAAAACAACAGCTTTTCACGAGGCTCGCTTTAAACTTGGAAATATGGCCGTGTAGCGACGAAAGATTTTAGATGAAAACATGCATGTACGCAGCCTCTCGCGCTCTACTTTGCTACCCGTTGTTTTTCTTACTGCTGCAACAACAGCAAGTCGGGCTGACGCCGCTTCGCCTTTATGGAATGACCTTTGTAGCTGTCGTCAAGAGCGTGATTTATCATTGTAGAATTCGGTCTAAAACACATCAAAACCTTGATACGCATGATGAACACCCACGAGGGTCCTCAGTCAGTGTGTTTAAACTCAACGAAATATAATAAAAATGTCATATCGAATAAACCTGGTCAGTTTAATTTTTATTGGAAATGAGCATTTGATCGAATAATCTACCGGTTAACCGATTAATGCGTTAATCGCTATTATTTTTTGTAAACCGGTTAATCGGTTACATTCTTGCGAACCAAAAGAAGGTAAAAATTACACGCTTTCACCACGCAGGCGCAGACGAGTGAACCTGTATGACGTGCAAACTTAAGGTGAAATTTTGACCTAAAGTAAATGAGTGGGGCAGGATTTGTAACTCCAGACAAGTGGAGAAGGTTATAGGTGTCCCGGTCACTTCAACGTCCTGCCAGTGTCCGTTTAGCAGGGACTATTGGGAACCATCCAGACGTTCACGTAACACGGTACTAGTAACAAGTTACTTCTACCTAGTTACTTTTTCCTGTAACGAGTACCCTATCCAGTTATTTAACTAGAAAAGAAACGAGTGACGTACTTAGTCACTTTTAAGGAAGTGCAATAAGTAACGGTATTTTGTCACATTTGAGGAGAAACGTGTACAACACCATTTAAACGGCCTTGTTTTAATTCTAACCTGAGTATGTGTCTATTGCAACAAAGGCGTGAGCGCCATTACTGGGGTGTCTATCGTTGCTAGGGATGTCGTGAACCACCCTAGGTTCGAATTCGAAAGGTTTCGTTATTTTCGAACCGAACTGAGGTTCGATTTCGAAAGATTTAGACATTTTCGACCGTACCAAGGTTCGAATTCGAAAAGTTCGCCACTTTGGAACACCGTGGAGTTTCGAATTCGAAAAGTTCGAAGCTTTCGCGGTTTCTAAAGTTCGGGTTCGAATATTTCGAATATATTTTAGTTGAGGTTCGAGAAATCGAAGATTTCGAACTTCCCGAACTTGAAATCGAGATTCGAAAATGTTGAATTTCTTGGGAGCTGAAGTTCGAAAAATTCAAATTTCTTTGAATCTGAAGGTCGAAATATTCAAACGTTTCGAATTTTTATAGACATAGAGGCTGAAAAATTCGAAGATTTCAAATTTTTAATACATAAAGTTGAAAAAGTTTGAAGGTTTCGATTCTTTTTTAGGGCTTAATTCGAAAAAAAACTTCGAAGATTTCGAATTTCTTTTAAGACCAAGTCCGCAAAGTTCG
The DNA here is from genome assembly GCA_037355805.1 of Ixodes ricinus. Classification (NCBI taxonomy): domain Eukaryota; kingdom Metazoa; phylum Arthropoda; class Arachnida; order Ixodida; family Ixodidae; genus Ixodes; species Ixodes ricinus. Next base: position 175,445 of record JAZHYW010040314.1, on the reverse strand, counting down.
AAGTCCAGTTTTCATGTCCCTCCACTGTTTCAGTTTCCAAATAACATTTTCACGCCTCACTGTTTTCACGAAATCAGGTTTAGAAAAGTTCGGGTGTGATATTTAGACTGCGCGAAGTTGGTCAGGCAATTAAATGGGACGACGAGTGTCCCGGATGTGCTGGAATATTTGCCAGTGCAGAGTGACGTGTGACCAGTGGCGTACCAACTTGCTTTTGAGTGGGGGAACAAACCAGACCTCCCCTCCTCCCCCAGGGCGGGGGGCGGTGCCCTTGGTATCTCCTTGGGCGCCGCCGGCCAGTGTTTGCCCTGCCCAGTGGCGGCTGTTTCAGAAGGGGCAAAGCACATGCCTTGCCCCCTACTCTGAGAGCTGGAGGAAGTGGGGAAGGGGGGGGGCAAGCGTCCCCCTTGCCCCCCCGGTTGGTACGCCCATGCGTGTGACCATAGATCAGTAATTGTGACCGCCAGCCCGGGGGTCTTTAACGTGCATCACGCAGTAGTGATCACACGAACGCACTGTTTTACGATACTCATCCAGTTCGAAACAACCAGGGGCGGGCAGGATGTTGAGGCTCAGAAAAAACTTGAAGCGATCTGGCAAACTACCTCCCGACCTCCTTGCACGCTGGTAGTAGTAATCCGATCGAACGCCACCCGAGTGACGCTGGCATATAGCAAGTTCAGTTTATAATTTTCCTGGAGGTTTATTTTCCGGGACGGAGGAAACGCCGAGCAAAAAAGAACAGAAGCCGACACAACACGAGGTCTCGAGGAGCGTTCTACCATACCACTCGCATCGGAAGAGGAAAAACGGAAAAAAGTGAAGAAAAAAGAGCGCAGGGGGGGGGGGGGGGGGGGACTCCGCTCCCCCCCCCCTTCAGATTTTTTGAACTGTGAAAAAACAATAAAAAAAATCATTACGCGGAAAGAGGGCGTGGTCGAGCTTATTTTAAGAAATTATGCATATGTATAGCTACAGTCGCTCTTCACTGCTTAAGAGATCGCGTAGATGGTCATTGTCAGAAACTCGTTGTCAGAAGGCACTACTCGTCACATGCTTAGTGGTTCGAAAGTTCAAAGCTATGTCTTTTCGACCTGAATAACTGTGCCATTGGTAAAAAAAAAAAAGATACATAACATAAAATGCAAAGACAAAAAGCTGAAAAAACAAAACTGTAAGAAATCGCCGGAAGTGTTGTATTCTTGAATATCCAGAGTCCCAGAACTTCGAAACAAGTTTCTCGTACCAAAATGTGTACAGAGCTAAAAAAAACATGCCCCAATAACGTAAAAAAAGAAATTAAAAATGGCTTTTTTAATGAGCTGAACTTGAACAATATTAGAAATCTTCCGTCATAAGCTAATTTATCCCTCAACGTGAAAAAAAAACAATAAATACATTATTTAGGATTCTGCAGATGGCAATGATATGTACCGTCTGTGTTATTAATCTAAATGCGATACCTCAAACAATTTAGACGAAACAAATTACTAAGTTTAGGGGATTGACCGTTCATACATGATTGCCCGTAGATACATGATTGGACATTTCTTCGAAACTCCTCTTGAATAACGATAATCATATCTTAAGACGACACTTACCTAGGCTATACATAGATCATTCTTAAAAAGTTTAACACCTCTACCAAAATAGCTTCGGCTATAGCGTGCTTCAATAATGGCACACACGACAATTGTCAAAAACCCGTCGTCTTTGCTCGCACCTTGAGGAATTTATTTATTTAAAACTATAATGCCAGAACATTGAAAGAAACGGCATTGTCTTTCACAACGGCACCACAAATAAAAATTTGAAAAAAAAACAAAAAAACAAAAAACGAATGTATTTTACTGCTTGAATCCAAATGAATCCGCCCGCCGGTCTTTCGAAGTTCGACGAACTTCGAACTTTTACCCTAAAAGTGCGAAGTTCGTCGAACTTCTCGTTTTTCAGGATTCAAAAGTTCCAAAATTTTCGAATTCTCTAGATAAATAAGTTGGAAAGTTCGAAAATGATCGAATTTCTTAGCGTAGGAAGATCGAAAGTTCGAAACGCTTTGAACTTTTAGTGCAAGAAGTTCAAAAGTTCGAAAATCATCGAATTGTTTAGCCTATCAAGATTGAAAGTTCGACAAGCATCGAATTTTTGCCGCGTAATAGGTTTGAAAGTTCGAAAAAGATAGAATTTATTAGCGTTATAAGTTCAAAGTTTTCGAAAAACATTGCATTTCTGAACGTGCAAAGCTCGAAATTTCGAAAAGCGTCGAACTTCTTAGTTTGACAAGTTCGAAAATATCGAAAATTCGACTGCCGTCGAATTTTCGATGTAGAGAGTTGGAAAATTCGAAATCTTTCGAACCTTTCAAACCGCTTGAATCGATCATCGAAACTTCGGTTCGAAAAAAGTTCGCGGCATCCCTACATAAACACTTTAGACGAATGCAAGTATTACCTCTGTGGACAGTGAAAAACCATTGTCAGACTCTGACAACGGCGACTATATTTTTCCACTGCAGCCAAAGTACGCTATTTTCAATTTTATGAAAAGGCTTTATGTACCGTTCTTACATGCTGGCCAAACATGCTGGGGGTGTGCCGCCCGCCGTTCACTGCTCACTTCTTCCTCATCGTTTCTGGCACTGAAGCACTGAACTTATCCGTCCTCTTTCGCACTGGAAAGTAAATTTCAACAATGCTTGTCTTGACTTCAGACAGCCAACCATTGAATTATTTGCCAAGCACTGGTTGACTGGGTTCTACATTACTTAATATTTGTACCACGAGCAACGAAACTTTTTTTCTTAAGCTCAATTATATGCCGCGCTGCGTCGCGAAAACCCGACAGCGCGCGCACTTGGGTCCCTCTTTTTGCGAAAGTTGTCGAAGGAAGCCACTAATATTCGCTACAACCATTAAACGACACGAGCTACCACCCAATAATAAAACAGAGCTATAGGGCATTCAGCCCTTGTCAAACTTGACTATAGTCGGTGACAGGTCAAGAACGAGTGGAAGCTCCTCCCACCTCTTTCCACTTTAGTAAAGCGAACGCTGGAGGGGAGGCGACCTCCTCTCCACCGTTCGCTCCGCTGAAGTGAAAGGGGTGGGAGGAGCTTCCACTTCGTTCTTGACCTGTCACCGACTATAGGTACTCGTAAGTACCTTGTAAAGAGATGCGGTTAACTTTTTACAGCGGTTAGAGTTAACCGGCTTCGAGCAAACGGCCCTCTACAAAATGCTCGCCGTGACTTTCCTTTGTCTCAAATGGCTTTCAAAAGAACACTAAAACCAGTCACAAACGTAAAATAAACGCAAAAACAATATAATAATCTTGATCGTGATGTTAAAATCCTGACACTGGGAAGGAGACTTGAAAGAAAAAGGGTAAGAAGACACAGAAAGAAGGGGACAGACAAACGTCTCAAACTCAGCTAATAAATTTTATTCCGTCCACTACTTTTATAGCCACCTCCCAAGGTCACCGCCAACGCACATGAAAGCTGTGGACGGAACAAAATGTTTTAGCTGGGTTTGAGACGTTTGTCTGTTCCTTTATTTCTGTGTTTTCTTACCCTTTTTCATTCAATTTCCTTCCCAGTCTCATGATCTTAACACCATGATCAACATACACCAGGTCGCCTGCACCTTGACAATCTTTGTGATAATACTCTTACTAATTTAACAATCTTGCGACTTTGGCCCATTAAAAAAAAAAAATAAAACGCTCCCAAAACGTAAGCTTGTCTAAGGCGTTTATCTAAAAGGTTATGTAGCCCAACACCACTCTCGACTGACGTACTTTGTTTTCGATACTACTTCTGTTTTCGTGTTAGGGTTACACCTAGCTCACAGAAAAAAAAGTTTATACTAATTTTAACAGCCTTCCGCGGCAATATTTTTTTTCTTTTTAACTTTAAAGTGCCCCGATACGGATTTTGCTATCCGTGAGTTCAATGCATAAATTCCTAATGACCCATAACATCACACTACTTTTGTTCTAGAGTAGCACTTTCGGATATTTATATACACGCAAATAATTTTAAAGTAAAAATAAAATGTTACAAATTACATAGCCCTGGACGCAGAAAAAAATACAGGGAAATCCATCCACAAAAAATGTTACGTCGGCCGGGAATCGAACCTGGGTCAGCATCTTGGAAGGCAGCTATGCCAAACGCTATAGACGCTTTCAAGCAGCTGTGTGTGGGCCCCGCCACAACGCGACCTTCAGTTTTTGTTTTCTCTCAGTACGTTTACTTCACTTCATCATTGCCGCAGCAGGGCAGGTTATTTCCATTTTAGATGCGACTGTGTCCTTCTTCCCAGCATTGGCATTTGTGGAAGTTTGTCAACGCCCGCTTCAGTGGCTCGGAATCTCGGTAAGACAAGAGAAGGTCGGCTATGGCGTCTCAATCTGGCGCGTGTTAAAGGGATGCTGAACCGAATTTTGGATTTCACAAAATTAGAAAGCAAGCGTGCTCAAAGGGGCGCCACTAACCCCGAAACACTAGTCATGAAGCGATATCTCGAGCGGATGGCCGTATTTTTGTAAAATAAGGATGCGATTGAGTGAGAATCGCGACGTCACGTTTCTTTCAGAATAGTTGAGGAGGAGGGGGTGAAACGGCCTTGCTTCCTTCTCTCTTCGAGTCCTGGCGGAGTCAAAGCGAGAAGAGGAGGAAATAAGAATCGGCGACGTCACTGGTTTTTTTGGCCTTGTTCAAGCGCGCTCTTCGTTCACGAAAATACGATCATCCGTTGGAGATATCGCTTTATGAGAATTTGTAGAGGATTTGTAGCGCCCCCACTTAGCGATTCTTCGTTGTTATCTGAAATCAAAATTTTGGTTCATTATTCCTTTATTACCACCGACGCGGATATGCCTTTACTACAAGGGAAGAGGCGGTAGGGTTCTATAAATAGCCTCATTGCGTGACGATTGGCAGTGAAACGATGTCAATGACAGCGCACTCTTTCCGAGATTTTGTTTTCTAATCAGCGCACCCTTACAAATGTAACAGTGTCTTGACATTACGTAGTTTTCTATTTTTTTACTGCTAGTTTGTTTTTTGTATTTCACATTACGAATGATACCCCCAAAAAGGCTAATAAAGCTTGCTCACAAAAACTAATTTTCAAATCAAAAAGTAGACTGTATTACATGTAGCGTTACATTAATATATATATATATATATATATATATATATATATATATATTATATATATATATACAATACAAATTAAATCACTCTACGTTAAAACTGAAAACCGGTCTCTTGCAAGTGTGCCTCGAACAATGGACTTAATATAACCTAGAAATTACAACATTCATTTGTGCAGGCGATTTTTGTAACCAAGTAGCACCCTACATATGCCGCAGTAGCATTCTCGGAATATACCTTTGTAATGAATGTCAAATCAATCAGTATCTTTTTTTTTCTTTGATGGCTATTTTAAGAGACCCTCGCCAGCAAATAATTGTGCGCATTTCCGACAAAGCGCCGTCGGGGAAATGGGAAGGGTAGCGAGGAAAAGTTTTCTACCGTGTGGAAAACGATTTTGTAGGTCGTCCTTTAAAAGCCTGTGTTACAAGATTCGTTTGCTCGTGGTTTCTCTGGTGTTAAAAAAAAGTGGACGAGGCATTTTGTGTTTTTGGAAGACATTCACTCTACACTGGCACTGCAATTTAAAATGTAACAATATCTGCAACAAGAAAAGTATCTGAGTGCGGGATTGTCCGGCTGGCTCACAAGCATATCTCGACCTTGGGGACCTGGCGGATACAACTGCTGATGAAACTTGCCATATGTACGGAAGAGATGTCGCTTGTCCTTCAATGCGAAGTGGCGTAGTGGGTTCGGATCAGGGTTCCCGGGCTGCAGACTTGACGTTGCCGGGGACGATTAAAGAAGTGTCGGGGTCAGACGAAATTCTGGATTCAACAGTCTGACGATGTTCAGGCAGCCCGGGCTTCGAGAAACCTTCTGGGGCCAGGAGGAGGCGCCATGGCATGCCTTTCATGTGTCATGTTGACCTTAGGACGGGTCGGCGCCGTGATGGCAGGAAAGCTCGTTGACAACGCGACATCCTCATTCAATTTCTTGACATGAGAAATATCACGAACAAGTGAACCTTGTGATACCTCTCTACATAAAACCTGATCACTTTTTTTTTTCAGTTTCACACGTTCAATTTTGTACAGAGTGCCCCCCCCCCCGCCCCCCCCCTTCCATTTCCAAGAAAAACATTTACGGTTTTTTTTTTACCAAAAATATAAACTACGCATTGCTGAACTCTCATTCTCCGCACAAGGGTAGTGCTAGAGGTCGGAACCAGATGTCAAAGTTTCAGCAGGAACGGATATTTTATTCAAAAGTTATAATAGATGTTTTTAATATTTCAATGAGAAAATGGGGCCCATTTTCACCCGCTTTCGGTTTCTGGCGCCATAGAGCTCCACGTATTCGAAAGCTCCGTGGGCCATCATTTTTTCATTGATATTTTCAAAACAATCACTTATAACTTTGGAATAAAATATTGGTTAGTGCTGAAAATTTGGCATCTGGGTGGGACCTCTAGTGCTACCTTTGAGCGGATATTGAACGTTCGGCGATGCGCAGCTTAGTTTCGCGGTTAAAAAAAAAAAAAAACCTGTAATTTTTTTTTGTCGGGGGGGGGGGGGGGACAACTTAAAGTTAAGACAGAATTGAGAAATGTTTTCACCTCCATTCAGGTAACGCAAAACGTCCAGCGTGTTCACGCCCAAAGCATGTAGACTAGGCATCGGTTGCACAAAACAAAGAAAGTCATGCTAAAATGCAATAAAAAAGAGATGCGTCGGCCGGGAATCGAACCCGGGTCAACTGCTTGGAAGGCAGCTATGCTAACCACTATACCACCGACGCAGATAGAAGTGAAGCGAGAGGCGTCCCGTCAAACAGGGTCGAAAATACTCCTCTTGCGTAACGACTGGTCTTGGAACGAGGTCGCTTCCTGTTCAGTCTTTCTTTGGCTATATTCCGTTTCATCGTAGTATCTTTCGGTGGCCACGTACCTTGCGAGCCGCGTTAGCCAATCACGCTTTCCACGCGTGCTACGGGACTTTACGCTCCGCGCGTCGCACCTTCCAGCCTGAAGGCCACGTGACACGCTCCGAGATACGGCGTGGCTCTAATAGGGAGTTTTCGTAGACCGCGTTTGCCCCTCCGCTAAGCCCTCCGCAACTAATAAGCCGCTACTGCGCCTGCGTGCCGATGGCTTTGGCTGTAGAGTTCCGGTATTGTAGAGGGTTGCGGAGAGCGTTGCGGGATGGCGAAAACTATCTAGATTTTATTCCGTCCACTACTTTTATAGCCACCTCCCAAGGTAACCGCCAACGCTACATGAAAGCTGTGAACGGAATAAAAATTTTAGCTGGGTTTGAGACGTTTTTCTGTCCCCTTATTTCTGTGTTTTCTTACCCTTTTTCTTTCAATTTCTTCCCAGTCTCATGATCTTAACATCATGATCAATATACACCAGGTCGCTTGCACCTTGAAAATCTTTGTGATAATACTCTTACTAATTTAACAATCTTGTAACTTTGTCGCGTCAAAAAAAAAAAAAGTTTTTAAAACGTAAGCTTGTTTAAGGCGTTTATCTAAAAGGTTATGTAGCCCAATACCACTCTCGACTGACGTACTTTGTTTTCGATAAAATTTCTGCTTTCGTGTTACTTACAGAAAACTCATTAGCTCACAGAAAAAAAAGTTTATACTAATTTTAACAGCCTTCCGCGTCAATCATTTTTTTTAAAATCTTTTTACCTTTTCAAAGTGCCCCGATACGGATTTTGCTATCCATGAGTTCAATGCATAAATTCCTCATGACCCATAACTTCACACTACTTTTGTTTTAGAGTAGCACTTGCGTATATTTTATACACGCAAACAATTTTAAAGAAAACATAAAATGTTACAAATTACATAGCCCTGCACGCGGAAAAAATACAGGGAAATCCATCCACAAAAAAAGTTACGTCGGCCGGGAATCGAACCTGGGTCAGCATCTTGGAAGGTGCACTCCGCTATGCCAAACGCCATAAGCTCAGGCAGCTGTGGCTCCGCCACAACCGACCTTCAGTTTTTGTCTTTGCTTATTCCGTTTGCTTCAGTTCATCATACCACATCAGGACAGGTTATTGCTATTTTAGATGTTACTGTGTCCCTCTCCCCAGCATATATCTTTGTGGAGGGTTGTCAACGCCCGCTTCAGTGGCTCGGAATCTCGGTAAGAATCCAGAAGGTCGGCTACGGCGGCTCAATCTGGCGCGTGTTAAAGGGATGCTGAACCGAAATTTGAATTTCACAAAATTAGAAAGCAAGAGTGCTCAACGGGGCGCCACCAACCCCGAAACACTAGTCATAAAGCGATATCTCGAGCGGATGGCCGTATTTTTGTAAAATAAGGATGCGATTGAGTGAGAATCGCGACGTCGCGTTTCTTTCAGAATTGTTGAGGAGGAGGGGGTGAAGCCAACACCTCCTAGAAGACAAAGGCCGTAGCGCTCTTCTCGTGACGTCGCGAAGGAAGGCCGTTTGGGGGGCGCGCGGCGAGGCGAAGAGCAACGCGCGTGGACTCCACCGTCGTAGCGCGCTTTTAGTCACATACGCGTGTCTTGTTAGCTAAAAATGAAAAGCTGCACATAGCAGCGGGGTCTCGAAAAATACTTTATTACACGGGCAAAATATTACACCACTAAATAATCGGGATGAAATGGTACGGAGGTAGGCATATAAGAGAAAACATTGAGCCACGCAATAATTGCTGTAGGAATGCACATTTTACGCAGAAATACTTCGACAAAATGGCGAGACGCACGCAGTGATTGGACACAGCAAAACAAATCCCAGTTAAAAATCAGGTAGACTGTAGCCAACGCGGACATGGCTAGACAAGTGTCACTTACGATCATGTATGCGATGTTATCACGTGCAGTCACTGAATTCTTGCATCATACCCCGGCCACATGGCAAAATTAGTGTAATTTCGATCGAATGACATTATGCGGTCACCAAATCAGCCTTACGTCGCTCATATAATCACTCAAGACCTCCGAGCTGGTCAAGTCCCATATCATTGAATGAAAATATATTAACTTTTCCGTGTGGCAGGGGTACTAAACTTACTATTTACAGTCAACTAATTTACTTCTCCCTATGGGCTCGAGCTGCCTTAGGACAAAATATCTTATTTTGTATACAATAATACTATTACCTTAAATAGAGTTAAGATTCTAGTATAAAAGCGGTAAATGAGAGATAAAATAGCATTAGTATAAATAAACACATAAGCACCAACAACGCACTTGGTATAATCACACAAACTTGCTATTTAACCTTCCAGTGAAAGCGCTAGAATATTACAAACGCATATTTACAAATGTCGACGCAACCGCGCACGGATAACGACGAACAAGCTGCCATTCTGTCTCAAAAAAACAAAAAACGAAAAAAAACAACCCGACTGCAGCACTTTACTCGCGTCCGACTATGACCAAGAAAACCCGTAAATAAGTTGTTACTCACCTGTCGATCGTATCCGCACGTCCCACAATAGCCGTGACGAAAACATTTGAGCACGAACTTGTAGGCCCTCTCTCTGTCGAAAGAGAGGTCTATCGATAATCGAACAGTGTCATCGTTGGCTGGTTGCCACATGTGTCACTCAGACCGTAGCAGGACTTGTTCCGCGAATCCATGTAAATGCCGTAAATATCAAGCGAACAAAAAAAAAAAAAAAAAAAAAAACTACCCGAGATTGCGGTGACGATCAAGAAACCACGGGAAGGATCAAAACCACCACACACACACACACACACACACACACGAGGGCAGCGGGTGGCAGCAGTGTAGGAGGCTTAACCAGCTTAACTCGTCGACCCATCTCTGCTCGCGTGCGCTCCCTGCAGCGATTGACTGGATTTTTTCGGTCTCGTTTCATTCTCAAAAGTCTCAGGGTTCCTTTTTAGACAGTCAGCAGCTCACACACAACGTAAATTTACCAGAATCGGAGCCCGTACGAGGGAAGAAAGCGTCGCAGCCGGCCGGCTCATTCGAAAAGTGTGGGGATCTGCCGGGATTGCACGTAGTCCCGCGGTTACGGGGATAATCATAAATAAAAAATTAGCATTTTCAACCTTGATATCGCGTTGTATATTATGTTTATATTATATATATATAATAAATTGTACAATACTGCGCTTTTAAAACAGATATATTAATGTCAGATAAAGGCTCACGAACACCCCGCGCCGCTGCGACAAGAAACGTTTTTTTTCACGTCGCCGCCGTCGCTGCCACAAAAATTTTCCTCACGTAGTTGCGCTATGGACTTCCTTCCTCCGCCATTGTGACGTAACCACTCGGAGCTCTCTGGCCTTCTCTTCTAGGAGTGAGGGGCAGAAACGGTTTCGCCTTCCCTTCTCTCTTCGAGTCCTGGCGGAGTCAAAGCGAGAAGAGGAGGAAATAAGAATCGGCGACGTCACGGGCTTTTTTGGCCTTGTTCAAGCGCGCTCTTCTTTCACGAAAATACGACCATCCGTTGGAGGTATCGCTTTATGAGAATTTGTAGCGGATTTGTAGCGCCCCCGCTTAGCGATTCCTCGTTGTTATCTGAAATCAAAATTTCGGTTCAGCATTCCTTTATTACCACCGACGCGGATATGCTCTTTACTACAAGGAAGAGGCGGTAGGGTTCTATAAATAGCCTCATTGCGTGACGACTGGCAGTGAAACGATGTCAACGACAGCGCACTCTTTCCGAGATTTTTGTCTTCTAATCAGCGCACCCTTACAAATGTAACAGTGTCTTGACATTACGTAGTTTTTTTTTTTTTTTTACTGCTAGTTTTTTTTTTGTATTTCACATTACGAATGAAACCTCCTCCCAAAGATAATAAAGCTTGCTCACAACCACTAATTTTTCAAATCGCAAAATACATTATATTACATGTAGCGTTACATTGATATGTATATATCAAGGCCGGTTCACGCATACAGCGGAGCGCTAAGTTATGCCGTGAGCGCCAGCGAGTGCCGCGTGGCGCTCCTATCGCGTGACGTGGTGCCCGCCTAGCGCCACAGCAGCAGCTCTGTTAGCGCTTCCAAGCGCTCTGCTGGCGCAGCAGACGCGCTTTTTAGCGCTTTCACGCTCCTTGTGCCGTGCTTAGCTGCTGCGGAACGGTAGTGCACGGCGATTCACCTTGTTGTTGTTTTCACTCGGCATTGGAAGAAGAGACTACAAGCGCGAGCTCGTTGCCCTATGGCACACGCTCGGGCAGGCGGAGCAATGACTCTTGAGCGACCAAGGGCATTGCGCAACGTCTACGAGCTCGCGTTTCTATTGGATACGGCTCAGCTTGGGTTCAGAGCCCGCAGCTGATGCTACAAGCCGAGCGTGTGGCCCTTCACGGTGCTCGTCAATCTGCACGAGCGCGCGTGCTTGGCGGAGACCGCCGGAGTCTCGGAGCTCGCGCATGTCGAGCACCCAGCAGGCTGCGTCTGGACGCCAAGCTGACGCGTTAAGTATCGCTGCGGCACACATATACGGTGAGCGCAGTATAATTTCGAGAATCATGGTCGCTTGTTCGAGGTCAGATGTTCACGCGTCGGTGCTGCTGCTGCACGCCCATTATCCACAGAACCCGGAACCGCGGTGCACAGCGGCTAATCGGCGGCAACCAGAGTACAAGATTCGCACTACCAGCGCTCGATCGCTGCTGCTTCGCACGCCTAACAAGGCGCTACCGCGAAGCGCCTGTTGTCATGCTTTCTTTGACCTTTGAAGTCATGGGCACAAGTTCGCCACATCAGCGCTCAGCTTACGCTCAGTCATTCGACCTGCCTCATCACTTGTCATTCTGTGAACAGGCCTATACAATAAAAATTAAATCACGCTACGTTTAAACTGAGAACCGGTCTCTTGCAACGTGTGCCTCGAACAATGGACTTAATATAACGTAGAAATGACAACATTCATTTGTGCAAGCGATTTTTGTAACCAAGTAGCACCCTACATATGCCGCAGTAGCATTCTCGGAATATACCTTTGTAATGAATGTTAAATCAATCAGTATCTTTTTCTTTTCTTAGATGGCTATTTTAAGAGACCCTCGCCAGCAAATAATTGTGCGCATTTTCGACAAAGCGCCGTCAATATAGCACAGGAAGATGGGGAAATGGGAAGGGTAGCGAGAAAAAGTTTTCTACCGTGTGGAAAACGATTTTGTAGGTCGTCCTTAAAAGCCTGTGTTACAAGATTCGTTTGTTCGTGGTTTCTCTGGTGTTAAAAAGAAAAAAAGTGGACGAGACATTTTGTGCTTTTGGAAGACATTCACTCTACACTGGCACTGCAATTTAAAATATAACAATATCTGCAACAAGAAAAGTATCCGAGTGCGGGATTGTCCGGCTGGCTCACAAGCATATCTCGACCTTGGGGACTTGGCGGATACAACTGCTGACGAAACGTGCCATATGGATGGAAGAGATGTCGCTTGTCCTTCAATGCGAAGTGGCGTAGTGGGTTCGGATCAGGGTTCTCGGGCTGCAGACTTGACGGTGCCGGGGACGATTGGGGAAGTGTCGGGGCCAGACGAAATTCTGGATTCAACAGTCCGATGATGTTCAGGCAGCCCGGGCTTCGAGAAACCTTCTGGGGCCAGGAGGAGGCGCCATGGTGCCTCTCATGTGTCATGTTGACCTTGGGACGGGTCGGCGCCGTGATGACCGGAAAGCACGTTGACACCGCGACGTCCTCATTCAATTTCTTTACATGAGAAATATCACGAACAAGTGAACCTCGTGATACCTCTCTATATAAAACCCGATTACTTTTTTTTTCAGTTTCACACGTTCAATTTTATACAGAGTGCCCCCCCCCTCCCTCCCAAGAAAAAAAACATTTACAGTTTTTTTTTTTTACCAAAAATATAAACTACGCATTGCCGAACTCTCATTCTCCGCCCAAAGGTAGTGCTAGAGGTCGGAACCAGATGTCAAAGTTTCAGGAGAACCGATATTTTATTCAAAAGTTATAATAGATGTTTTTAATATTTCAATGGGAAAATGGGGCCCATTTTCACCCGCTTTCGGTTTCTGGCGCCATAGAGCTCCACGTATTCGAAAGCTCCGTGGGCTACCATTTTCTCATTGACATTTTCAAAACAATCACTTATAACTTTCGAATAAAATATTGGTTAGTGCTGAAAATTTGGCATCTGGGTTGGACCTCTAGTGCTACCTTTGAGCGGATATTGAACGTTCGGCGATGCGCAGCTTATTTTCGCGGTTAAATAAACCCTGTAATTTTTTTTTCGGGGGGGGGGGACAACTTAAATTTAAGACAGAATTGAGAAATGTTTTCACCTCGATTCAGGTAACGCAAAACGTCGAGCGTGTTCACGCCCAAAGCATGTACGCTAGGCATCGGTTGCACAAAACAAAAAAGTCATGCTAAAATGCAATAAAAAAAGAGTGCGTCGGCCGGGAATCGAACCCGGGTCAACTGCTTGGAAGGCAGCTATGCTAACCACTATACCACCGACGCAGACAGAAACGGCGGAATGGCGTCCTGTCAAACGGGGTCGAGAATACTCCACTTGCGTAACGACTGGTCTTGGAACGAGGTCGCTTCCTGTTCAGTCTTTTTCGCTATATTCCGTTTCACTGTAGTATCTTTCGGTGGCGAGCGAGCCGCGTTAGCCAATCACGCTTTCCACGCGTGCTACGGGACTTGCGCTCCGCGCGTCGCTCCTTCCAACCTGAAGGCCACGTGACACGCTCCGAGTTACGGTGTAGCTCTAATGCCTCTTAGCGTCCGGTGCGATTCATCGTTTGGCGATACGACGTAAAAGCCTTCCTCCTCAATTTGCGCTTCGTTAGAACTTTGCGGCTTTCTAATCTTAGCTCTCCAATATATTTTTTTTCTGCTTTTTTATTTTTTTAAAGCCGTTTCAAGATGAATGGGGCGAGGCATGACTGATGTACTTCAGTCTTAATGACACTACATAAAAAATGAAATTATCTACTGAACTTAATTTTAGAATTAACTGTCATCAGCGATATGCTGGAACAATCATCGACTATCTAAGATGAGCAGGTGAAGATGTTGACGTGCCGCATTGTTGAGGTATAAAACTAGTTTTTTTTTTAATATCAATATGAGAGTCACGTGTTCCTCGACTCCTGAGTGCACAAACAATTTCAAGAAGAAATGTTAAAAACTGGACCGGTCAGTACTGATTCATCGTAAAACAGCGCGCACAACAAAAAAAAAAACAGACAACACAATTGACGACACGTCTGTCGTACATGTCTTATTTTGCCTCTGTTTATTTTTTTCTTTACAACGAGCATCTCAAGCACTTTAAGCGATTAATGTTTCTTTTATTATTATTTTTTATTGCAAATGCTATATATACCATACCCTCTGGTGAAGTTGCTTCATGGCAATCACTAAATCCCACTATAATTCACAAAGGGTTTGCAGTGCCACTAGAGAATGCGGAAAAACGTTCAGCAGGATGAATAAATCAGTTACAAAAACTTAATTTGACCTTTAATAAAGAAATGCTAAATGGCGGCGGACCTTTTAGTTGTATCTTAAATTTTCTTTTATAATGTCGCAGCAGCTTTTTTTTAGTTAATGGGGAATTGTTTGTTCTCGCTTTGCAGTCCTCATAGTTTGTCAATTTCTAACAGGGTTCTTGATGATACAGTGCTAAAATATTGTTCAAATACGTTTCACGCCAAGTTGATACTAAAATATTTAAAAAAATTACTGAGGGAACAGATATATGTTTACAAAAACTATAATCAAAACTTATAAAGGGATTTGAAAAACAAGCAGTCGTGCTCAACGAATTCAATAGCAATGAAACTGCTAATACAACGAAATAATTACTTGAAAGAAAATAGCGCAGCAGTCTGTGGCAGTATAAGGCTGACGTACACCTCACGCTTTTGATTTTTCCTTACCTACTCTTTTTCTGTATCCTCTCCACTTTTTAGCTTGCCACAACTTGGCGCCCCTCGCAGCTTAGGAGAGGGGAGCGCTAAGAAGATTGTCTTCCCCGCAGAAACCCGAGGTTGGACGTCGGACTTACCAGCTTCACGCTTCTTGCTGCACGATTCGCTCTCTGGCATTCTTATTTCTTTATCTGCGATCTGACTGGCTACACGTAAATAAAAATGTTCGTGTCTCGCCACACGCTTTGTCTCTTAGGCAGTCTTTGGCGAATGTTGATTTAGGCAGTCACAATCCACACAGGGATTGGGAAAGATAAACTTTGTACGGAGTCAAAATTTTGATTGCAACCATAAGTATTCTGTTAGGGTTCTAGCCTAGTTGTTCGTAGCCATTAACATGTGCGACAAGGAGGAAGCCTTGCCGATGCTGCGCTCATTAGTTTTGGCCACCCCAAAGATAGCCCACTGTAAACACTGTTTTTGGCTCCCCTTATCAGTAAATAATATGAAATTTACGGTATCTAACTATGTTGTAGTGCAATAAAAATATTGAGACTTTTGTTGCCCACCGTATCGTAAATCAGCATCAATAACTTTGTAAATTATGTGTTAGATTGACCAATGTTTATTTATTTATGTATTTATTTATATATTTATTTATTTACTGTTCTTACGAAGGGGCACGGGCCTCTTACGGTAATGCACTAAATCCAAGTATAGACTAAGTCCAAGTACAAAAGAACTACAAAAACAACTACTCAATGACGGTTGAAATTCCTAAAGATGGGAGTATTCAGTTTGTTTCCATCTTGCGTTTTTACCACGCGTGCTATACGATAGTTTGATAAACGAAAATTTACGTCGAGATGAATCGGGATGGAAAATTAGCCGATTCTTTTATTTTTGTTTAACATGCTCGTGGCTTTATAAATTTTATTTCGCTGGTGTCGCAAATATTTTCAAAAATTTACTAGCCTAGCTTCCTAATTATCTTCTAGTATGGTCGGAACGGCGAAACGTTTCTGACGTCAAACAACTGCCCAAGGCCACAACATATGCATGCGGTAAATCATTATAACAACGGAATATGGGCTGCATCAAGAATTCCACGAAAACAACAGCTTTCAAGGTTCACTTTTACCCCCGTAAAACGGCAGTGCAGCGCCAAATGCCATTAAATGCGAAACTGCCGTTGCTACCTGAGAAAAAAAGGAAACAAAAAACACTTGTAGTTGACGCTACTGCGTCACATAGAAACAGAGCTTCCTATCTGTCGCATTAGCGTCTACATTTTCTTTTAGAATTCAGCTAAAAAAAAGCAACAAACGTATAAAAAGGTGGTGGTCTGTTCTGTTTGAAATGCATCGAAACAAAAAAAGTGATGCAAGGAATGCGCCTTAGGGCACCAATCAAGCGTTTTCTTTTTTATATGGCTGTCAATAAGGAAGCTAAATAATAGTCATAACAGATGAGATAAGGGTACCTGATATCACATAAAAACATTCTGAGCTCATCCGTCAACCACAAAGTAAGTTGCAATCTACACGCAAGTCATCGGATCGAAGAAAACTCAGTCTGCAACCATTAAGATGACGTTCATAAAAAGAAACAAATTAATTGTTCATTTATTTCCTACCAATCTTGGTTCTGCCTCATTTAGGAGAAGGAAAGCTGAGTTTCAAAAAAGAAAACATGCTACTACTGATTTTTCACACGGTGCGTAGAACGCTTAAAGAGGGCATAAAACGATATTGAGCTATACCCTGTTGCATAAAAAAGAAAAGCAGAACACGCTCATCCGACAGAGCCCTCTACTCTTTCCCTTTTAATGAGCGAACGCTGAAAAGGAGGCGGGTATACTCACATTATCTCTCGCTTCCTTCTCTAACGTTCGCTCCGCTAAAGTGGAAAGTGTTGTGCTCTTTGTGGAAGGAGCATCTGTTTTCTTAAAGCCCGACCTACAAAAAGTTTTCTTTCCAGAAGGAGGGCAAATTCTCCTCGCCACCCTTCCCCTTTCCTCTGCTTCCTCTGCTATCTATACAAGCTTTCACGCACTAACTCATCGAGAATAGTCACTAGAACTTAAAACATCGGTGTGGCTTCTTATGACAAGTCTTCTTGCTTCGTAACTTCGTTCTTCGGCTTTCTTATCCGCAAATGCCAGAATCCCATAAGCTGTGGAGGGACAAGAGGATACTGAAACATATTTCGCCACGTGTTCCTTTAGCTGGCAGTGACCCTAATTAGTTACGTTCATCTCCAGACATAACACTTATAAGAAGAGTTGAAGACACGCCTATGTTTAATCTTTTACTATAACACCAATGGCAGAATGTTATACTTCACGATAGTGTTAGTGCAAACGCGACATCGGGGATTTCTCACATTTTACTAAGGCAAGGTGTCCACGAAAACCAAACTTTACTGTTTCAGTTATTGCTCCAGATGGGCGATATCCACCGGAATGTTTGTTGTTATGACATCCTTTTAAACATTGTAAATAAAAAAACGCAAAACACTTTAGCAGCTTGTTTGGGCTTATTTATGTCGCACTCGAATCTTGTCTGAAAGTTTACGTTGTACCAACCACAACAACATAGCACAAAAAACTCATAAGAAGCATGCACTTTCATTCATTCATCTGTTATTTATATCCTCATAAACAAAGCCCTAATAATAATTAACAACGGAGGGAATACCTTCTTTCTTGTGCGTATTTTTTTACGTTGTGACAGTTAGTGAAAACAAGGATTTTTTTAAAATGAATCAATGCATTCTAATTTACTTAATAACTGATTTGTATAGCTTCAGGGCCTAAGGCATAAGATATTGGAGTAGGTACAACATATTGTGAGAAGGTAACAAAGTTGAGTTCTTATTAATAGAATAAAATAGATTTTAGTTATATAATATTAGGTATGGCGTTCATGAACTGTTGGTGACTTGCGATTGTTGCTTTTGGCGTGGGTATGGAGCGGTGGGATCACCCATATAGCCACCGAAAGCTCGCTCGCTGGCCAGAGGTAGTCAAAATCAGATGGTGGCATCCCAATGGTCGTCCATGCACACACGCCCCCGCCAGCACATCCCGATGATGACGCAGGAAGTCCCACGCAAAGATTCGCCACGAGCTGCATGAAGAAGCGAAAGGGGGTATCCCACAGCATAGTTGGTGCGTTCACAAGCCCACCTATACTTCGTCCCACCCTACGACGACTTTCACAACGATGACTTCGCGCTTTTGTCGCCAGCGTCCAGTTGGCGCGCTCCGCGAACTTTCGTCTCCAACTTTGTGTTTGACGAGTTTAAGGCCCCAATAGTTCATCGCACTAATCAAATTTACTTAGCTTTGTTCGGATTAAAGGCCCGTTCACACTCTTGCGACCGGGAGCACGACCGGAGGGAGACGAGATCTTGTAAAACGGTTAAAACTTTAAATTGTTTTTAGGGACGAGGAACACACTGGCATTGTAGCGACATCTATGAGGTGACCCTGGAACTGCATTTCACAAGAGCGAAGGTTTTGCGGGATTTTCGAGGTCAAATGTGCGTAATACTCATAGAAAGGCTCGTTTATAACATTGACAAAAGTTTTTGACCAAGAAAGAAAGGATAATGCGCGAGAGAAATAAAAAAATATGCCGGACCGCCGAGTTTATACTGCTACTCAATAGATGGCGGCAGTGTGTCCTCTGGGTTTAGAGTTCCTGCATAGCTACCTACGGTAGCAGAGTTGCGCATTCAGCCTCGGCGGGTGGCCGTAGCGCCGGCTTTCCCGCACGCCCTGGATGCTTTGTTCTCACGTGACTAAATTTGGCGAATAGCGGCGCCGCGCGCTCCGCCGCGCATGGAAAACAGGAGAGGAGGAGAAGGAGGGCGAAAGCAGGGAACATACGCCGGGGCGCGAGAGACGTCGGCGGAGCGACCGTGCGGTGGCTTTCTGCACGGCGCCGGATGCTTTGCTCACGTGATGAATCTCGGCGAATAGCGGCGTGGCGGCGCGGGAAATCAAATGCGAACTCTGCCTTCCTTCGGGGGAGCATATGAGGAACTCTACTCTGGTTGTAAGACGTTTTAAGGAACCCAGGTTTAAGAGGTCGCAAGAGTGTGAACGGGCCTTAAAGCTTATCCTGAGTTGTGTCCGAACCAACCTAAATTACTGACACGATTGCTAATGTTTTACATCTTACCCTTACCACAACGCCGGATTTTATATGACTCATTACTTATTTACCTGGTATTAATGACCACTTGACGCTGCGCTTTACGCTTACGTATATCGGTCAATGCGTCTTTCTAAACAATCTGTCAAGCATATTTCTGATTATTAGGGCAAACTTTGACTGTCATTAACAACAAAGTTAGTTGCCAACGTTGATGTGTTTTTAGATGACTTCTCTGTTGATGACTATCGGAAGATGTTTAAAAAGAAAGTTAATTCGCTCTATTATTTCTTTCATTCCGTTCTAGGTTAATGACTTCAAACCCTGAATCTCCCTGGTATAATGTGAAACTTGAAAGGCTGCACAATAAAAACAACAACAACAAAAAACACGTCTTTTTCGTTCTGCTAAGTTTTCTGGTCTTGATGAACATTGGGAATCGTATCGCTGTGCCGCTGAATCTTACAAGTAAAGTTCCGTGTTTTTGGATGAATCCGAAAAACTCCGGAAAATACCCGCCGGTAAAATTCTGGTTAATTCGGATTTATCCGATAAACTCCGAAAATTTACGTGCCAACGCCCCCAACCCCCCCCCCCACCAAAATAAATAAATAAATAAAAATAAATAAATAAAATAAAAATAAAACACTCTTTTTTTTACAATTTGATTTGTGCAGGGTCAATGGTCATGGGAAAATGCCACTATAATTTTCTTTCAAATCTCGGACCGTTGTCAAAAGGGGTCTTACGCTTGTCTTGTCGGGGTTGATTCAGGGCAACAGGTCATTTTGGCATTCGGGTAACGACAAAAGCCACTCTCTTTTGTTTCCAGTTTGGGCTACGCTGATTGATGATTTAGAGAAAGGATAGGTATGTTTTTGCAACAGTGAAAGTTATGGACCATTAAGATTGTGTAAAATAGGAAGAAGGCAGTTTAAACTTCTCTATTACATCATTAACCACTTCACCTCGCGGGATCGCGGGCTAGATTGATGGAATAGGATGGGGTGACTACGAGCTTCCTAGAAACTAATTTCGGGTGTTTATTGATTTTAAGATATCGACGTCTATCAAAGAAACACTTGTTTGCAACTTTTGTCGTGGAACAAATTAGTAATGCCAATGACAATGACACCAACGCGAAAGTCTACTGAAGAAATTTTTATTCATAAAAGCGCGTTTTATGTTTTATCTGGCGTAAGTTTACATCCGGTTATTATTTATATATATATTTTTAATAAGAAACACTGCGAATTTAAACTTCAAATTTCAAAGAATCGGGAATCAAACAAATATAAACTTTTAAATTCCGAAACTTGGACAAAAAATAAACTCCGAAAAATACCCTTTCGAATTTGCGAAAAATAAACTCCGAAAACACGGAACCCTACTTATAAGGCAACAATCATAGAAGCCAAAGTAACCGTTTTCAGCCATACCGTAATTTCTGTGGTGTTAGAAAAGTACTACACAATTCTGGAATGTTATAAATGATGCGAAAAATCCTCATATCCCTTCTGGGTTTAGGTGGTCAAGTCATTCCAAATAGTCATTGGGCCAATGTTTTTAATTACACTTTTGTGGGTTCATTTTCTCGTGATATTGATTGTTGTTTTCCAATCTACACGACGCACAAGCTTTTGTCCATGAACCCTTTGGTTTTTAATTATGATGGTGTAGTTAAGCGAATATAAAATCTGAAAATGTATTCTTCTTGTGGTGTCGATAACGTGACATCTATGTTTCTAAAGAATACCAAAATGTATGACTATTTTCCTTTCCAAAATTGTTGAATCATCTCTTCTCCTGTTGTCCCGCTCCATAAATCAGGTGATAAACAGTCCTCACAATTACTGGCCGATCTCTCTAATCAGTACCCCCTGTAAAATTATGGAACGTACCATTTACTCGCACCTTGTTTTTTTTGAATTTGAATTTTTTTTTGTACCTTCTCAACATGGCTTTCGTAAAACTCTTTTATATGAACTTCCAATATTTCTCTTTACTAACGTTTTACTTTCAATTCTCAATCGAGGATCCCAGAATTATTGCGTTTTTTTTACTTCTCGCAAGGCATTCAACAAGGTTTCCCAAAAGCTTCTACATTTTCTAACTTGGCCAACTTAACCTCAATTCCAATGTTTTATCCCGAATCAAATGTTTTCTAGCAAATCGTTCTCAGTTTGTCACTACTAACCAAGCTTGATGAACACCTCAGGTGTCCATCAAGAGTCTGTTTTAGGCCCATTGCTATTTCTTGTTTACATTAATGATTTACCTCAAAATCGTTCATCTTCCTTTAGATTGTTTGTGGACGACTGTGTTATCTATCGCAAAGTGACTAACGAATCTCATTCTCTTCTTGTTTAGACTGATTTACACTCAGCTATGGAATGAACGTGTATCAATCTTAATACTACCAAGTGTAAAACTGAGCGGACTATCTCCATGCACTACACATCGCCTATGTCATACTATCTCGGTACTTCTCCCCTGCAGTTTGTTACATCCTACAAATATCTCAGTGCCCACATTACCTTTAAAATATCATGAAAAATTGACACTGACTACATAATTACTAACGCCAACTCTATGCTCGGTCACTTAAAACAAAATTTTACATTAGCACCCCATGTCATTAATAATATTTTTTATTTAAAACCCTAGTACGTTCTAAATAAAAAATACGCTTCATCCATCTGGGATAGCGGTCACTCTACGCTCTTGTCTAACCTAGAGGCTGTCCAAAATGGCGGCGCACGTTTTATTTATTTTTCTAGTTATGAGCGTGCAACCAGTGCATCGTCCATAAAAACCAACCCATCTCCTCCTCCTTCTTTTGTTGTGTCGTGAAATGTCTCGTTTATGTCTTTTTCATAAAATTGATTACTCTAACCCTACTCTAAAAGATAACCTTCTTCCTCCTCCTCCATATATTTCCCCTCACAGTGACCATCGATTCAGAATCATAATTCATCACTGTCGCACCAATGCCCGCCTCGACTCCAATTTGTTCCCGAAACGTCGTCCGAATGGAACCGCCTTCCGGCATCTTTAGTGTTTATATCATCGGTCGGTTCGGTTAGAATCGGGATAACCAATCGTCCCAGATGCGGAGCATCTCTTGCTCGGGTCTATGTCCCGCGGCCTTGTAGTCCGCACTCGCACTACGCACGCGCAACTCTCCTCCTTCCCCTCTCTCCAACAGCTGCGCTTTACTTTCCCCGCTCTCTCTCTCTACCAGCTGGGTGCACTGCGCGTGCGTTCGGTTCTACTCACACTCGTGCAGCACGTGCGACTCTCCTCCTCTAGTCTCCTCTCCTTCAAGTGTGAAAAAAAAATAAACAGCGAGCGGCGAGCGTTCCAAGTTTCTCTGCTGCGAGCGGCGACGAAGGCTCGCGTAGGGGGTAATGCTAGGGCAGTCGGTGGTGCCATCTCGACGTCAGCACGCAACTGACTTTTCCTCGGAACCAACACGATGGTCCGCATCACCCCATGGTTCCCTCGGGAAGATGGTGTAATTCTTTTTGTTAATCTTTCAGCACCCACGTTCTACTGCATTTTTGTACTTGACTTTATGATATACTATATTTTGTTGTTGTTTTGGCCCCTCTCATTTGTTATGCCTCGGGGCCTTGAGGGTATTGCAATAAATAAAATAAATAAATAAAGGTGATTTCACTCTTCTGATATGCGAGGAAAAAATTACAAGAAAGGACTTTAGTTTTACCCGATGGAACAAAAAGAACGTGTTTTTTGTTTGTTTATTCTAATCTTACCAATTCAGAGGCCGCCCATTAACAAGTTGCGAAAACCGACAACGTTTAGAAAAACAAATATTTGATTACAATCGGGCGGTTAAGTTACTAACCGCAAACTAAATTTTAATATTACCCACCCGAAGACTGGCTCACAAATTCCTCCTGTGACGAATTACGAGCTGAAAAACACACATATATTGGGCGGCCCTGGAACTCCCTTGATATGCACATATTTGTTAATTTTACGCACCATTCTTACGCACCATATGCGTGCGCTCTGAGCGTGTGCGTGTGTTTATCTGTATGCTAGCGTGGAGTTGTGTTCCAGGATGGGCACTCCCGTTAAATTCCCGGCTCCATTCCGAGGAATTAGAGTTTCCGACAATTTAGTTCTTTTCAACTCCTAGGAATGGAGACACTGGGCTCATTCACGCTCCTGAAATAGCTCAACGCTACCATTCCATTCCTATGATTGCTAAAATCGAAAAATTTAATGACTCTTGACAGCTGACTTGTGTTAACCCCCCCCTCCCCCCTTTCTCAATAAAAAAGAAAGAAAGAAAAAGCTGCTTAACACAGACGTTATCAATTGCTGAGCCAACTGCTGTACAAAAAGTATCAGCAACATCGATCGCGCGGTCAAGCGTAAAGGCTAGCATCAGGCACCATAAAGTGAAACACCCATTTTATTCTCAAACGGACCGTACACTCCCCACAGATACAGGATCAGCGTGTCTTTTTGATATCGCCTTAGAAATGTCCACTTCGTGCGTGGTGCAAAAGGAAGCTGTCTTGCTCTCTGCTTCGAATACCTGCGGAACAGCACTATGCTGGCAGAAGCGTGGTCGCTTATATACCTGCCGCAAATCGTCATGCACTGGCACAACCGCACAAAAACGCTGGCAAAGTGCACCGATTGCTATAATGCTGCAGCACGAGGAAGTGAAGGGTCATATTAAGAAACCTGCCTTAAGACGTACAGCTATAGGCTAATTTGTTGTGAGATACTCGCGATTTTTTATCATATTCACGCGAACACTACATGATCTGCTGTGTTAAAAGAAACATGTTAACCGCGCATGGTTACAACAGCCACTTATTTGCATCGCGCGATGCCAGGAACGACACCTTGTCCGTCTACAACTTTTCACTTTTGGTTGCTTCACATTGGGCACGCCACTTTCATCATCGAAGGAGCATGAGCCGGTGAGACAATCAAACCGTCATTCACCTTCAGAGCTATGCTGCTGTTTCAAAAGCCACTTTGACAACGCGCTAGCGCTGCGCCAGCATATAGACCCTAATTGAAGATCGACACAGTTGGTATAGGAACCGAGCCCATTCCATTCCTCTCCATTCCGGACAAAAAAGCATCTAAGTTAATTCCCACTCCATTCCCCTCAGCGCTACCGCCATTTCATTCCCATTTCATTCTGGGGTCGCGAATGTGCGGAATGATCCCGGAATCATTCCAACCCAGGAGTGGCAACTTCGTAACACTGATGTGTAGGCGGATGTGTGTTACGCTGTGTGGTTTGTGTTGTGTGTGTGTGCATATGTGTGTGTCTGCGCGCACGTGTCGGCGTGTGTGTGTGCGTCTGCGCGTGTTTAAAAATCGTGTCGGTTCTCTTACATACTTCGCCTACGTGGTGGATTGTTATGCATATTTGTTTATGAAAGCTGAGTCCTCCACTTTTACTTCTTTATTTCGCCTTTTCCCTTATTGGTCACGCACCCTGTACTGTAATTGCGGGGTTCAGCAAATCCGGATCCCGTTTTTTCATCATAGGATTAGCACATTCAACACCATTGGTGGAGGGAAAAGTGTGCAGTTTGCTGCCCCATTATAAGGAGAAGTTGAGGTACCAATGTTCCACTATTCTCTGCGCTGCAATATTCTTGAGTGTAACATTGTCTTAATTTGACTCTTACCTTTATTTTAAAGTTCGTCGACGGAAACCGTCGTGTTTTCTTTTTCTTTCAGAATGTCAATTTTTAATTTCTTTCGATTCGCTGAAATTTGTATTTTAACCATGTGCGTCTCGCAAGGCATTTCATCCAACTGTATTGATGGCTTCTACGCTTCGAGGGTAATGGGTTGAAGTCATTGTATTGACAAACTAAAACACAAGTGTAAGTGAACTTTCGGGGTTTATCTTAATTTGTTTTGTGTGTGTTGTCCCCTTTTCAGTTTTTTGCACAATTTGACGAGGGCTACTTTAAGTCCAAATCATTTGACAGCGGCCGAGTATGCGAAGTGTATTCGCGAACTGGTTCGAAAAACAACTTCACCGTGACCACGTACAACATCAGCTACCGAGGACCGGGCTCCCAGCCAAAGGATATGTAAGTAAACTTCTAAACTTTTGCACTGTGCATATAAGTTCCCTCGGGCTTACTGGAGTTTATTATTTTAACATGAGTGTTATTAGAATCCTGACTCGTAAAATTTGAGCAATGTTGAACATCCCAATGGACTGATCTCACTAGGAGGTGTTCGACGCCATCGCTTCCCTGCGAGTGCATTCCTCCGGAACCTGTAGTCGCTTCCTTCAGTGTCTTGATCGGCTGAGCCGTACAACTCCGACAGTTGTAGGCACCCTCAGAGGTGCTCTTACAATGATGCATGTCTGTCTGTCTCAGGGTGAAGACATCCATTGTTGCACTGAATGTGTCAGCGCGTGACGCTCTCGCGCACTCGGTGCGTGACCTGGGCGCTAAAATGGCGTCTACGCATTAGCTCAAGCTACGCGCTCGAGCTGAGTGACACCGGATTGCGCGCACTTCAAAATTCATAAAAAAACGATTGGGCGTAAAAATGGCTGAGATGTCACCACTCAAGCAAAAGCGCGCGCTTGTATGAAGGCACTCTAGTACACCCGGCGTTTCGAAATTTTCGGGTTAGCACGAGACTTTTGCTCTGGTCTTTACTCACGGTTTTCACTGGGTGGCTTCACCTGCCGTGTGCCAGGGAGCTACAATAACAGCACCAGGCAAAAAGGCATCAGATTTTGTGTCTTCCCGTAAGAAAGCAGCCCCCGAGAAGAGTATAGCTAAGAAAGATAAACAGAGCCAGACCAAGCGGCAAGAAAAATTGCTTTTTTCGATTTGTTCCGCGATCTGCTTCATAACATATATCCGCCCCATTGCACGTTTGTTAAAGAGTGTATGATCGAAGGGTCCGAGAGATAGTAGGGCGTGCCGAAGCGTTCCGTACGTTGGAATCTTCCTGACCACCCGCTGCGTAGCGGTCTATCCATTGGTCTATCTGCATTGCTTTGCGGCAGCCGTTTTTAATACACTTTTTGCTCGATGTATTTTGGTGGTTGTAACTGTTATTGTGACGGCATGTTTCAAGCACAGCTATGCTTCAAAATATCAGAACAATCCATAAAAAAGCAGCAATTCCCAGTACGCATTGTTTGATGGGAAATGACTTTTTCAAAAACAGTCCTCATGTGTTTTTTTTCTTCAGTCCAAAATGTGAAAACACCGCATTATGCAATTTAGAAGTTCAGCGCTTACCCCAAAGGGGCAATAAACGAACCTCACTCACCTTTTGGTGGTTTATTACGCCACAACTTGATTATGGCTGGCGTTTTTGATTCATTCTAAATTAACATCAATCGAGACCGCAGAAAAAAAGCTTCCACCGTTGGCCGACTGCTAGCGTTTGGAGCTTGTGCAAACATAATATAACTGGATAGAAACTGTACACAAGAACTTACCTTCATCCAAAGTTTTCAGGTACGTACCTAGCATTGTTGCTTCTTTTTGACAGACGCGAGTTGTTATGGAGCTTCAGGTTTGGCCTTTCTGTAGGTCGTTTCTTATTTGTGTGCAGGCGTCTGCCCGTCATCTGTACCCTGTCGCACAGGCTGTCAACCAGCATGAAACAAATTTTAGAAAACTATCGCTCCCCAAGAAAGTTTATTTAGCTCTTCTTACCTCACTGTCGATTAAACGTTACGCACAAGCCTGACCACTTGCAAGCTTAATTTTCCACCGACACCTTGAATGTACGCGGAGCTACACTCAGCCCATGATCCATCGAATTTACGTGTTCTTCGCCATTGAACTAGATGTTTACTTGTTTCCAAGTTTCCTCAGACGTCCGATTAACCGCCGTGCTCCAGTAGAGGCGTCGTTGTTTTTCCCGAGGCCGCAAGTGGGACCACCGCATGAACGTAGTGGGTCCACGCGTTCACAATGACAAACAAGCAGACGACAAAGCGATTCTAAAGCGATACGACGGCTGGAAATGTTTTTCTGCGCTTGCTGACAAACTAAGGCCTCACAAACAACACAATCTTAGAAAGTACAGGCATACAGGAAAATCCAAGCTGACACCAGGGCGTCCCAAACGATGATGTACGATAATGTACGTGCACCACAGCCCTATGCTGCACGAAAGCCAAAAAGCGAAGACTGCAAGTAGCATGGCGGCGGCACCACTTCCGGAATGCGCGCGCCTGCGCAGTTCGCTTGGTGTCATCGGTCAATTGATCAAGTCCTGTATGTCAGAGTTTTTAGGGTGTTTGATGAGCCCCGGTGTCCTTAAAGACGGAATAATAAAACTAAATTAAACACAAATATATGAAAGGATAAAAACATAGAGGACGGGAACGGAAACATAACTTCTTTCTGTTTCATTCTTGTTATTGCCCCCGTCCTCCATGTTTTTATCCTTTTATGTATTCGTATTTAAATCAGCATCACGCTAATTTTATGTTATATAAAATTAAACACAACTCTGGATTAAATGAGGCATATATGTCGCAAGAAGGACTTCATCTTAAGCCATATTTGGATACCCTTAGTTTCGCTAGTACGTAAAACATTCACACAGACTATCTCGCCGTTCGGAAAGTAAAAGTAAAAGCAAAAACTACTAAACACTACATTTTTATCTTGCAAAAGTTGATGTAGAGCTATTGAGCAAATATTATTGTGGCTCTTGCTATATCACAAGAATTCAGGCTGCCAGAGAATTTCATAAGTAAAGCGCGAGCACAATTTGTTTTGCCAGCGACTTTAATACCTGAACCAAGTAGACCCTAATGAAGCTTGCACGAAGGTGGACTGCTGTAGGTGCGCAATTTACCGAGAGTTTGGAAGCACTAAACATCCACCATTCTGAAATAAAAGTTCGCTATATTGCTGTATTTGTTTATTGTAGTTCTTCGCAGCCTACATGTGCGACCAAAGCGGACATGGCCAGAGGAGCACTCGCTTATTTAGGTCGCTCACAAACATGTACAGTGTACGGCGTGAACGTACAAAAAAACTGGAGCGACTGCATTCCCGCGAAGTACTTGAAAGGGACCAAGCTCTGCAATCAACGGAGAAAGCTCGGCGTCATGACGAGGCTGAGCATGTGTTAGCCTCAATCAGAATAGTATACGCCATGGTAAATGTATATATATATATATATATATATATATATATATATATATATATATACAGTATACCATATGGTATGTTATATTCCGTGCTAAACGTTAACTGTTGGTAGGCACTTCAATATTTCTTCTGAAGATTGTACAAAGAGATTTATTGAGTGAATAATTGGTTGTTTGATTGATTCATTAATTGATTCCTTCATACATTCTTTTAATGCGCTTTGATGAAAATTACTAAACGTCGAGTATACAATTGAATTGTTTTCTCCTCATTTATTGAATAGAAAAACACAGATACGATCATTTGAAGTGCAGGCTCGTCCAAACTTGGTACTGTTGAAAAACAAGGGTAAGAATAATTTTTATGCTAACCACGTACAAGTATTTTTATTTTTCCTGTTAGCCGGGGCACGTGACGAGAAGTGCATGCAGTGGTTCACAAACCTAACGCAGACCTTTGTGTCGTGTCGTCTCTCGTTCGCTCTTGTCTCTGGGTTTTAGTCTCTTCTGCAGCTATCTTTAGATCCAGAAAGACCGTCTGCGCTGTGACGCTGAGTATAGGTGAAACATCACGCTCATGCTAATTAATAATCAAGTTCTCAGAAACATCCGAGACATTTCTGTCGTGCTGTCTGGTTGAACTTGAAGCTAGCGCTATCATCACGATTGACACTTTAAAGGGGTACGGAAACGAAATGACATGGCCGCGAGCTCTCTACCCCTGGCTTCAAAATCGAACAGCGAGAAGCGCAATGCGTGTCGCTCTCGTGGCGTTGATGGCCCCTGCACGGTCAAAAGTACCGTAGCTGCGAGGGTTGCCGCTTGATCGTGTCAACGCATGACAGTCTCGCCTGTAGTAATATCTGAGGACTGTACGCCCTATGTCCCATACATTGCTTGACCGTAACGTCATCGTTGCAGCCATGCCGGTATTTTATGTGCCAGAGCGTTCGGTTCACCGTGTTAGTTTGACACCGCCGCTCGAGGGAACCAGTACCTCAGAAAGAGCCGTCAGTACCCAGCAATGGCGACACCTGCAAGCAATGTTTATAAGGTATTTAATGATTGCCATATTTGAGCGCGTTGTTCACAGTGCATCCCCAGGGTACGGGGGAGTGGTATGGATGGCCTTGCGCAGAGTCCTCACCATCCTCCAGACCCTAGCTCCTACCTAATGTCTGCGAAGAACGTCGATCTTGACGGTGTGGAATACACGCCGCTGGAGCATCGTGGAAGTTAACATAAACAACGTAATAGACTCGTTAGCGGTCCCCGCCAAGTGACATTCAGGACTAAGTAACTCCACGAGGGAGCCATACTGCCGCGAACTGGCGCTGCATTCTATATAGGCCGATGACGTGGCGGCATTCCAGCGGAGCTTAACAAACCGCCACCAGGCGCAATCTTGAGATCTGTTTATTCGTTTTAAAATTTGTTTTCTTGACTTTGTTCTGCTCGGCAGCCCCGAAACAATAGTCTAGACTAGTGTTTATGGGCTGCCGCCACAACATACACCATACCCAAACAAAGAAATAAGCGCAAACATTTCGTTTTCGTAGCCTTCTAAACTACTGATCCCGAAAGTGGAATCTGCATGCAGCAGTTTCCTACCTCAGCAATTTCAATATTACTCAGATTGATCTCGCACGGACAGCAATAGTACCATTTTCAACAAGTGCCCGCCATTTGGTAAGTCATGCGGCGAATCTCCGAGGTGCGGCATTGTTTTTCCACGCACTCTGAGCATGCATCGGACGCAGAGTGGCGTCGTCAAACTTCGGCGTGAACTCGGCTCAGCTCGTATCGGACAAACGAGTGTGACGTCAGCGCTCGGCAAGTACTCGGGTCCAATCTGCACACTTCATACCCAATAAATGGCGTCCGCCATTAAAACTGGATGGGGGCTTTGAGAAGGGTCTATACTGGTGACAAAGGCACTTTCTATACTGCATATTTGCTAGAGCTTTTACGGTGGTTAGCAGTCACTTTCTCTTCGTTTATTGGGTAGGGGGAAAGGGGGGTGCAAGAGACAACGCGGGAGATTGTGAGTTTACAACATGATTTCTGCTCAAGATTACGCGGTATTTACCACAGTACGTCTGCTTGTTCCAGATGGCAGCTGGCTGCAAACTTGACGCTGATATACAGCGAACCTGGCACGTGCGGCATTTTTCGAGGAAATAGGAATCCATCTCGTAAGTATTTGAAGTATAAACCATGAGGCAAAACTTTGTTTGGAACAAGTTACATGTGACCACATTAAATATCTTTGACGACTAAACTAGGAAACGTGGTAGGAATTATGAATAAACATGGACATGTTCTTCCCACGAGTGTAAAAAGGGTGTTATACAATTCGTTATTCTATTCCCATTTGTGCTATTGTAACTTAGTCTGGGGCAATACATCCAAGTCAAATTTAAAATGCAATACATTTGCTCCAAAAAAAGGTCGTAAGAATAATTGCAAACGTTCCTTACATACATCCAACACAACCATTGTTCAAAATCTACAAAATTCTTAACATACATCAAATGCATGATTATCGACTGACAGTCTCGTATAAATATACGGCACATGGACGTAACGATATAATCTTTGAACTCGCTGATTTAAAAGAAAAGAGTTACTATTACTCATCTAGACATCGCCAGCCTTGGCAGATTCCGAAGTGCAGAACCAATTATGGTAAGCAGAAAATAAGCTACACGCTACCTATGTTACTAAATAATTATTTTATTCGGAATATTGATGTTATTCAGCTTTCGAAGAATAATATCCTCAAATTGTTTTTCTAAGTCTTGATCATGCATATGTTATTTATAATCATATATAAATGCACAAAAAATGAACTGCTCATTGTAAATACATAATGTGTCCTGTCGCGGTTGCTGAATGGGGGGTCCGGAGCTTCGTCAAGCTGCGTTCATGCAGCTTTTTCTCTGGCCTCCCATTCACCACATGTATCTGTGGTGATGAATAAAGTTATTATTATTACGTTAGAGAGCGCAATAGGGTCACCCGGCAAGGCACATATTTGTCGTACCTTTCTCGCACGAACACACGGAAACACGTTTTCTAAAGCCGCTTTTTTTACTGTTTTTTAATTTGCACCGAACTTGAGCACACTGAACGTAGTAACTTAGTGAGCTTTTTATTTTCTCAAAATTCGCTTTATTTTAAAGAGTTATAAGCATATTGAAATTACAAAAAGCAAGCAAACAAATAATTTCCTTTCATGACGTCCTTGGCCCTCTGTCCCCCCCTTTTCCTGCGCCCGGAGGATTCCCTTGCCGCGGTGACTGAGGAATGTGGGGAGGGAAGGAAAGACGCAACACCTCCTAGAAGAGAAGGCCAGACGCTCTTCTCGTGACGTCGCAATGGAAGGCCATCGAAGGCGCAACGTCGAAGCGAAGACAACGCGCGTGGATCGACAGTCGTAACCGCGTTTAGTAACTTGTACTCACATACGCCTGTCTTATTAGCTAAAATGAAAGATGGACATAGCTTAACAGGCCTAGAAACCATGGTGCGAAATGGCACAAAGTATGCGTATAAGACGTCCAAAGAAATATGTGATTGTTAAGTCGAAAACATTGAGTCACGCAATGGTCGCTGTAGGAATGCACTGTTTTATGCAAAAATACTTCACTAAATGGCGAGACACGCAGTGATTGAACACAGCAGAAACAGATCACAGTTGCAAAATCAGGTAGACGTAGTCAACGCACGCGGACCACGGCTGGACAAGGGTCACTTACGATCGTACAGCGATGTTTTCGCGTGCAGTCCCTGAATTCTTGCATCGCCACCCCGGCCGCGCTGGTAAAATATGAATTTTGTCGACCCCATAATAACATTATGGGTCGACAAATCAGCCTTCGACAGCTCGTATTATCGCTCAAGACCGCGAGCTGATTAAATCCCATATAATTTAACGAAAAATAGATTAACTTTTCCGTGTGGCAGTGGTACTAAACTTGCTATTTATAGATCCAGCTCGTTTATTTCTCCCTGTGGGCTCCGAGCTGCCTTGGAACGAAAAATAGCATCATTTTGTATACTAGTAATACTATTACCTTAATACAGTTGAGATTCTAGTATAACAGGGGTAAAGACAATAAGATAACGTTGGTATAAATAAACACATAAGCACAAGCAACACAATGTAAATTTTACGAGAATCGGAGCCCGTACGAGGGAAGAAAACGTCGCAGCGGACCGGTTCATTCGAAAAGTGTGGGGAGCTGTGGGACTGCACGTAGTCCCGTCGTTACGGGGATAATTATTAATATAAACTTGGTACTTTCAACCTTTGTAGCGCGTGGTATATTACGTTTACATTATATATATTATATATAATAAATTGTACAAGACTGGAAGCGTATTGTCACAATTGCTGGCTTGTTGGTTGGATGGCTGGATCGAGCCGTTTAGAGCCAGGGCCGTGTATACAGGGAGTTTGGTCAATGGGAGGCGCGGGCAGAGCTGCAGGGCGTGCACCAGACGCAGACAGTGGTCTTGGCATGCTCTCTTGGCCAGCTAGAAGCATAAAAGAATCCCCTAGGGGTGGTAGCGAGAAACTGTTTTAATCAAAGGTATATGTTCGTATATAGTTTTAATAAGCGCGTAAAAGTGAAGTGTAGTAACCATTCGTGGTTGAAAACAGGGTGCACGTGATGTTTCGATCATGATCATGCAGAAAGATGTAAGAAACGAATGCGCCGCTGTTTTGCTCGCATAGATTATGACCGCTCAGGACGGCAGGTTCCGAGCTGTCGGCGCTTGGCGTACGGATTATGTCGATCGTTCAGCTAGTCGCACACTTCCACCATGATTTTGGATGACCGTGATTGAAACATTACGTGCACCACATTTTCAATCACTCACAGTTCCTCCGACGCGCTCATCAAGTTCGTTTCTCGCGACCACCGCCAGGGCATTATATACGGTTTCTAATTGGCCACATTCGAATTTCTGAAGACGCCCTGGAACACGCCCAGCCCGCTTTCGGCCAATGGCGCCTCCTCATTTGTCTCCTATCCTTCCCAATGAATGGCCAAACTCGCTACATATACGGCTCTGTCTAGAGCCGTCCGAGCAGCGTCCTGGCCGCCCTGGCACCCTGGCGCATTGGCAGCCGCTCTGCTGGCTGTGCGGATGCTGCGGGACCTGCGGGCGACCGTGTTCGAAGATATGGTCGTGGCTCGTACATTGTCCGTCCGGACAGTTCCGTCACGCAGTCGTTACGAAAAAAGGCATAGTAGAATCAGTCACATTGTAAACTTCGTGATGCGAGGTTTCACCGCCCTCCTTTCCGTAAGGTAAATACCCTTCTTGTGCGAGACGCAATATGCGCGACGTTTGGTATTTCCGACCCAGGCAACGGCGGAAGGGCAGTCTCCGATTTCATGGCGTGTTTTTATTGAAATGAGTGAAAGGTAAGTGCGATACGGTTTCCTATCGCAGTGTACAAGAGCGTGCGCGGCAGTCTGTTGACGCGAAAAAGCGTCGATATTTTTATATGTCACGAGACGTGACAAATATTGTGAATGACAGAGCATGTTAATGAGGATTTATGTACGATACAAGCTTCTTTGGGAGCTAAAAAAGCAGACATTTGTCAAGGTGCGCTGTGTATGAGAAGATTTTCGTGTCGACCAAGCATCAGATGCGGACAGTCCACGGTTTGTGGACTGTGAGCCCGGAGAATACGATACATTCAAGCGAGCCATCCTTGACTTTACAAATAAGCAATAAATATAATAACAAAACGAAAACTCATTATTTTTGCAGAAGTCACTGAGAGGTTAATTAAGAAGCATTAGGCGTTGTGCCTGCCGAGCCTCTTATTATCGCTTTCCAGTCAACCAGGTTTTCGCGTTAGCCGATATGATCGTCGAAGAACAATTCACGAAGCTAGAAGCCGGAGCGCAATAAATCACTCCATGCATTTTTAAGCTTTCAGTGACTAAGATAAATAAAATAATACTGAAAAACCCTAGCTTGGCTGGAGTTAAACCAGTCAACAGTGAAACATTTCCACTTCTTTGGGGCACAAAAATTGGCACAGTATTTATTTTAATGCACGATAAGTAGCTTGCCTTTTGCGAAGAGGGATAACTTACAAATATCTCATTTTTACCAGCGCATTCCCTTCACCGCAGAAGACTGGCTAACGTCAAAACTACGTCTGTATTTTTTTTTTCAGAATGCACTTTGTTTGTACTGACAAACACCAGCGACGCTGACATCAAGAGATGCGATGGCTTCTTTCCTAAATTTTGCGGAAATCGGTTTTATACCGGCGAGATCCCTAGCAAGTGTTGGGGTCGCAAATAGTTGGGCACTATGCCCACTTTTGTAATAAAATACGCTCTTCCATTCTATTAAACTGTGCCTAGGCACGTAAAAACAATAGCACGGATTCTGAAAAAAAATTAAGAAAAGCGTTTAATTTTGGGGGCAACACTCAAGGACTTGCGTAGTGCATTCGTTGTTAAAGTACCCAAGCAAAGGCGGTGATTCGTAATGATGAACGGAAAACGAAAGCACGTCGGGGTATACTACTGCAAAGAAAAATACAATTAACTGAAGAGCGTGTTGGTAACAATGACTGGCAACAGAACGAATAAAACAAACTCCGGACAAGGGAAAACGACATGTTCGTTGTCCCTTGTCCGGAGTTTGTTTTATTCTTTCTGTTGCCAGTCATCGTTACCAACACGCTCTTCAGTTAATTGTACACAAAGTACAAAGGGCGCAAATAACCGATGCACTTGCCCAATCCCGACCATAGCACCCGTATCTTGGCGGCAATTCAAGGCTGCTACCTATAGCCCTCTCTGTTCAATCTCAGTCAAGGTATTTCATGGAAATAAAACTTCTTGTATCCTATTGATAGGCTGTTTTCTTGTTTTAAGCTTTTTTATAATTATATACGAACTTGCGCTAGCTTCATTGTCTACTCAATATTTGAATTACTACAAGTTAATCTCTAAAACATACTAAAGTAACCACAAACAAAAAAAAACTCTGTTCTTTAAAGGTTTTTTGACGCCCCAAGAATTCTTTCAGCTCGTGAAGAACGTTTTCGCCTCACGCACTTTCGCCCCCTGGCCATTCATTGGAAAGTATAGGAGACAAATGAGGAGGCGCCATTGGCGGAAAGCTGGGCGTGTTCCAGGGCGTCTTTACAAATTCGAATGTGGCCAACCAGAAGCCGGAAATAATACCCTGTGCATGGTGGTCGCGAGAAACAAACCTAATAAGTGCGTCGGAGTAACTCTCGCTGACTGATAATATGGTGCACGTGATGTTTCTATCCCGGTAATTCAGAATCATGGTGGAAGAGTGCGACTAGCGGAACGATCGACGTAATCTGTACGCCAAGCACCGAGGGCCGGGAATCTGCCGTCCGAGTGGTCACACTCTGTCCGAGCAAAACAGAGTTGAGCGGCATATTCGTTTCTTACATCTTCCTGCATGATCATAATCAAAACATCACGTGCCCCCTATTTTCAACCATGAAGGGTTACTGCACTTCACTCTTAAGCGCTTATTAAAACCATATACCAACATATATAGACGCTTTCAACACGCGCTAGATATGAGCCGCCATTGCCGACCTTCTCCTGTCTTACCGAGATGCCCATCGCCACTGAAGCGGACGTTGACGAGTATCCACAAGGGCGTATGCCGGAGAGAAGGACACAGTAGCACCTAAAGTGGCAATAACCTGTCCTGCTGTAATAATGATAAAGTGAAGCGAACGGAATAAGAGAAAACAAAAACCGAAGGTTGGTTATGGCGGCTCCCATGCACAGCTGCCTGAAAGCGTCTATACCTTTGATTAAAACAGTTTTTCGCTACCACCGCTAGGGGATTCTTTTAGGCTTCTGGTTGGCCAAGAGAGCATGTAAAGCCCACTTTCTGCGTCTGGTGCACGCCCTGGCTCTGTCCGCTCCTCCCATTGACCAAACTGTCTTTATACACGGCTCTGCTACGACTGTAGCATGAACAACGTAGAGTGCACGATAGTAGGGAATCAAGTCATTGTTTTGTAATGTCCGGAAAATTGTGCGCACACTTTGATTATTCTAGGTGGTGTTGGTGAAGCTCGCAGAGACGATTCGAAAAGACTGGCAAAGCATAGATGACAAGACAGCTGATGACAAAGGATAGAATGATTTATGGAGGCTGAGCCGGCCCGTGGTGCCTGGCGCGAGATGGTCGTGCGCGTCGCTGTCCCGTCGTCATCTATCATCTTCCTAACAATCTCCCTCTCTCTCTCTCTATATATATATATATATACTGATATATATATATACTGTAACGACTCCATTTTCGCGAGGACCTAATTTTCGCTAACTTCGCGAATCGGCTACAATTCGCGAAAAATGAGGTCCCGCGAACAATTCCGGTAAATTGTAAACACATTGAAATCTATATTGAGAGCCCACCGCGGGCTGAAAATTAGAAACCGCGAATTATTTCAAAACTTCAGTTTTTACCAAAATCGCGAAATATTGAGCCCGCGAAGAATACGTCGTTTACAGTATATATATTTATATATACTACAGGGTGTTTCACGAAAGGTGGACAAATTCGATATTGCGAAAACTACGCGTCGCAACAACAAACGACTTGTGTCGTTTTGGTCCTGGAGCCAGGGTCCTATTTAGGAGAATTATTAAAGTCCGGGATAATTAGATTGTTAATTATATTTGCGTAATTAACTTTTTTAATGTTGTGTTTAAGGGTATGGTTTCAATTAGAAAATTGCTCAACATCATCAAAAAACACTAAAGCAACAAATTGCAGAACGGATAGAAGGCACGCGAACAATTTTACGGCTTTCTGAAAAACCGCACAAATTCGACGGGTTTTATAAGTTTTCGGTTTGCTACCGGAGCGCATCTCGGCCCCGGCGGCACCGCGCCCCGGATCCCCATGTTGTTGTTATAACCGAAACGTGGCTACACAGTGGCATCGGTGACAGCGAAATTATCTCCCCTTCATACAGGATTATTAGAAAAGACAGAGGATCAAGGGACGGTGGCGTTTCAGTCATAGTTAAAGATTCGGTACAATTGACGCCATTGAATTGCGTTATCAGTGGCGAGGCATTGTGGTGTAAGCTTACATTCCACGGAAACGTTTTTACTTTAGGTGCCGTTTACAGGCCACCAAATACCTCGCCAAAACTTTAAAAGATTTATATTATTACATGTCAATGCACTTCACCGATAAAACTAAGGTTACTTTAACGGGGGACTTCAACCTGCCTAATATTGATTGGACATCCGGTAAAGTAGGTAAAACAGAAGTCGCATCCTCTGAGCTTCTGTTAGATATCTCTCTTCATTTTAATATGCGACAACTAGTGAACGCCCCAACTAGAGTATCAGACACAAGCCAAGCAACGTTAGATCTGCTTTTTGTTAGTAATGCGATCGAAGCTTATGAGGTCGATGTTATTGACGGGGTCTCTGATCATAAAATGCTGGTATTCACTATCCAACTTTCTGAATCGCCGTTTCAAAACACTCGCCCGGGGCATGTGGTTTGAGATTTTCAAAACTCGGATGATGTGTCTGTTCTCGACGGTAACCGGACAAAAGCTCACCGGACAAAAACTCACCGGACAGAAGCTCACCGGACAAAAGCTCACCCGCTTCTTCACGAACCCGGACAACAGCTCACCTCATTTTGTTTTGCTACCCCGGGCGAAACATGGGCTGGGATAAAGGGCGGACGCGATGGATTTTTAGGAGAACTGGCATCCCACCCCATGCAAAGGTGTCGACAGATAAGCCATAACAGGCAGAGAAGCAACGATTTGGGACCGCAACTTTAGGTCACTGAAACTTAGTGGAACTGATTAGATCAAGTTTGCTTGACTGAAGGTATGCCGGAGCACCCTTGTGCCACGCCCAAGAAACTTCGAGAACCGAAGTTTTTGAACCCGAAGAGGGACCGAAGAAGCGAAGTCATCCTTTGTCGACCTCGGTTTTTCATTGTGCTTATGTCACGCTAAACGCGTACATAAAGGTTAGGCACAATGTCTCTTCATTACTAATGTATGGGTTTTCTTGGGGATCAGGTTAATATTTGAAGTGAATGGCTGGGAAAATTAAATTCATTCCGTCATTGAGCGTCGTAAATGTATTTGAAATCAAGAATTATCTCAGGGTGTTGTGAAAAGGAAACTGAAGCAAAACTGTAATATACAAACCATTGAGTTGCGAAGGTTTAAAAATATTTTCAAGGAACGGGAGTGTTGCCTTTTGGACAGATGACCAATTTAGAAAGCTGTGCGGGATTTTGGATAGGCTCGCGTTCCTTCCACCATAGCTTGTGCCTGAAGGACTAACCTACATCAGGGAAAAGTCTACCGGTGACGTCGGCGACCTGTTGGACTACTTTGATTGCACGTATGTCAACGGCCCCTTCCGTTATGCTTCTGCTCCTTCTGCGGCGGCACCCAGAGCGAATTCTTCCCTTCGCCTGACTGTGTGCCGACGACGACCGGAGTTTCCCCTGGAACGGTATAATATGTACGACACCACCCTTCAAGATAAAGACCGGACATACACCTGCGAAGGATGGAAAACCGGGTTCCAGAAGTTTGTTGGCCACGCCCATCCAAGCGTGTGGATGCTGATTGAATGCCCAAGGAAAATCAGGCTTTCGTTGCCACGGCATTGACACAAGCCCGCAGAGGTGAATTCCCAGAGAAGCGGGTGCGAAAAACCACTCTGCGCCTGCAGAATCGTCTGAAAAATATTTTCGAGGGATTACAGGTACACTCAGATCTACCAAGACTACTGGAGCTAGTGGGGGACTGCATTCGCTTCTAACCAATCGACAAATAAACTTGTTTCTACTCTAAGCAACAAACCATGTGCCTGTCAGATTTAATTTATCGTTGCATTTTAGCGTCGCACGCATGCACCTAAGTTGTCCGCACACGTGTTAAGACCTAAGGTTAGACAACGGACAAAGGACAGAACATATAGACAGGACACGCGCTAACTCACAACTGGCGTTTTAATAGAAAAGAAGAGAAGGAAGCAGCATATATCGTGCTTCTATCTCGTGCTTCTAAGCAAAAAACCACGTGAAAAAGACGAGACGCAAATCAACAACATCCGAGCAATCT
Organism: Ixodes ricinus; assembly: GCA_037355805.1. Classification (NCBI taxonomy): domain Eukaryota; kingdom Metazoa; phylum Arthropoda; class Arachnida; order Ixodida; family Ixodidae; genus Ixodes; species Ixodes ricinus. The sequence continues at coordinate 135,948 of JAZHYW010040314.1, read as the reverse complement.
TTACGAAAAATGCTCAAGGGCTAAAGTTCACATACGAGCTACCTACAGACATCACCCTACAATTTCTCGATCTACAACTAAAATTCCAAGAAACCCACACGTGCTGGATATATAAGCCCAGGTCGAAGACAAGATTACTTCAATATGAGTCGTCGCATTCAAAACTCATAAAAACGGCAATCATCAACAACTGTCTCAATGCCTCCCTCAAGAAGTCATGCGAACACAAGGCGGGACAGAGTTTTGAAGACCAATTACAACGGCTTGCGACTTCTAGCTATCCAAGTACCATCTTGTTTGAGGCAGTTGAAAGAATGATCAGCTCTCGAAAGGAAAAAGAAAAAACTAAACCCCCAAGACAGCGCCCTGCAGTGATACCCTACATTCACCAGGTGTCACATAACATGAAAAAGGTGGCGTCTAGATATAACATCCCTGTTATATTTTCAGCACCAAACAAGCTCAAAAAGCTGTGTCCAAAGATAAATGCTCCTCAAGATCGACAGGTTCAGTGCACCATCAAACACAAGCAAAAGTATGTACCTTGCCAAAGCCAGGTAATTTATGAAATACCATTTACTTGTGGCAAGATATACGTCGGTCAGACAGGCCGCTGCGTCAACACCAGGTTGCGGGAACACGCCACATCACTCAAATCAACTCCAGCGGGGCATCTCGCAGTACATGTTAGAGACTGTAAATGCCAACCGATCCTGACAAAAACCAAAATCCTACGACGGTTCCGAAATAAGACTTCACGAGAAATATACGAGGCCTTAACCATCAAAGAAAAGGAAGACGCCTGCGTGAGTGCACCATCGGTGGCATTAACTGACAAAGAATTACTTTACCTTCGGTTGCCAACTTGAGGTTGATCCAGTGGAAATTTCTAGTCTTTTCAACTTCTTCTTTCTTTAAGCTATAGTCTTTTTCTTAATTTCAATGTATTTCCCGGAATTAATTTAGTTACGCTGTTCCCTTTCATTTCTTTTCGTTTCTTTCCTTTTTGTTTATACCTTTCAATTTTCTCCTTTTATTATGAATCTTCTTTCTTCCTTTTTTTCAGTGTATTTATATGCTGCTTCCTTCTCTTCTTTTCTATTAAAACGCCAGTTGTGAGTTAGCGCGTGTCCTGTCTATATGTTCTGTCCTTTGTCCGTTGTCTAACCTTTGCGCTATTTAATTTTTATATCATGCATATCCAACTAGCCCACCTCGATATCTTAGTGTTAAGACCAACATGAAATTTTCTCCTGTTGAGCTTTTGTCCGGGTTTGTGGAAAAAGGGGTGAGCTTTTGTTCGGTGAGCTTTTGTCCGGTGAGCTTCTGTCCGGTGAGCTTTTGTCCGGTGCGGCTTTTGTCCGGGATTCGTTCTCGACTACCTAGAATGGCATTTTGATGATTTTAGTCAACTTTCTGACGTCAGTGAACTATGGGAAAAATTTAAGAATATTGTATTCCACTGTGTATATAATTTTGTCCCATCAAGAAACGTGAGAGCCAAGAGGGTCCATCCTTAGATTACGAGAGAAATCCTACAATTAAAACAAAAAATAAAACGCCGAAAGAAAGTCCGTGTGAAAACTTCCACGGAGGCGAAAGCTAAAGAATCTTATTACACAATCTAGAGAAAGCTATTGTGGTAACGCACTCTCACGGTTCTTGAAGGAATCCCCACAAAAAGTTTGGCGCTTCTTTTCATCACCTAAGGAGGCGACTTTGCAAATTACAGTTAATAATGAAGCTATTTCTTATGTCCCCTTCGAATTGCAGCTGAATTCAACAAATACTTTCAGTCCGTTTTTACTGCGTCACGCGACCCATCGCAAGACTCTTGCCTCATTTTTCTTATCAGTCAGAAATGCCGGATCTTGATCTGCCGGAGAGTGGTATCATCAACTTGCTTTTGAACATAAACGATAAAAAGGCATGTGGCTCAGACGATATTCTGAATGCGTTTCTAAGACGATACGCAGAGTGGGTGTCCCGGTATTTATTTGTAATTTTTCAAGCTTCTCTTCGGCAAGGCAAGTTACCGGCAGATTGGTTATGTGGGAAAGTTGTGCCAATTCACAAGTCTGGGAACAAGATGGCAACTGAAAATTATCGTCCTACATCTTTAACAGTGGCATGTTGTAAACTCCTAGAACATATTATATCGAAACATATTATTCACTATTTGGAAGAAAATAACGTACTTAATAATCATCAGCACGGGTTTAGGCAGGGTCTATCAACGGTCACGCAGCTACTTGAATGTGCGCATGAGTTTGCGTCTGTTATTAATGAACGTGGCCAAGTTGATGTGATATGCATGGATTTTTCAAAGGCCTTTGACCGTGTTCAGCGTGACAAATTGCTTGAAAAGCTACGTAAATTAGGTCTTAATCGGAGTTTGTTAATATGGATACGTTCATATTTAAGTGACCGAACGCAGTATGTCAGGTTAAAACAATGTATGCTCTCCCCCATTGGCAGTTTATTCAGGAGCATCCTGAAAGGTTCGGTTTTAGGACCACTCTTATTTTTAGTTTATATCAATGACATAGCTTCGAATCTGCCACCTTCTGTACATGTTAAACTTTTCGCGGATGACTGTATGCTCTTTTCTAAAATTACTGCAGTTCGTGATCAAGAGTTTCTAAATGAGTCTTTGGGGGTAATCAGTTCATGGTGTACTACATGGGGCATGGCTATTAATTTTAACAAGACGGTGTTTTGTAGTATTACCAACGAGAAAAAGTGTTTTCGTTACTATAGGAGCACAGAGCTTGCAAAAGTAGATGAATTTAAGTATCTAGGTGTGATTTTTAGTAATACATTGCACTGGAATAGTCACGTGGACATATAAGTGCAAGGGCGTATCAAAAACTACGGTTTCTTAGAAGGCACCTGAGGCATGCAAATAAAGATGTTAGATTAACTGCATATAAAGCATATGTGCGTCCGATATTGGAATACACAAGTTGCGTATGAGACCCCTACAGGAAAAAACAGGTCACACAAATAGAAAGAATTGAGAACCTTGCCCTACGATTTATTTTTTTCGGAATATAGTTGTACGTCGTCTGTTACTGCAATGAAAGCTGAGTCGCAGCTGAAAAGCCTGGAGAACAGAAGAAAATTTGTACATTGAAAGAATTATTCAAAATGGTGAACGGACGGACAAAAGTTGATTCCGAAAAATATTTGTTGCGTTCGACAGCTCGCTCCCAAAGAACGAGCAACACCAAAGCAATTGCACCGAATCAATACAATTATGATGTGTTCAAATATTCATTTTTTTTGCAGAACAATTATTGATTGGAACGCTCTGCCAGAAGAACTTGTCAGTTGTTGCAGCCCTGAGCTGTTTGGAGTCCAATTAACTGATTTTTTAAAGAAATTAAGTACTGCATGTAAAAGTATGGGCAGGCACTTCGAATTGCCTGCGCACGCTTTACCGGCACAGAGTGCGTGGAGTGTGTATTCATTATGTGTTTTTATGTTGCCTCTGCTGCGTGGACCGAGAGGTCCGCAGTATTGAAATAAATAAATAAATAACGAAATAGCGTTACTCGTTACTCACTTAAAACATAATTAAATACGTCACTCGTTACCGATTCTCAAAAGGAACGATTTACTTTACCGCGAAAGTAGCGAGTTACTTTTCTCGTTACTTAGACGACCGAATACACAACTGCATGTTTTGTTTCATGGTTTATTGTTTTCTTCTCAGTAGCTCGTTGCAGCGTAAGCAGTAGCTGCCTCCAGAAGTTTTCATCAGTTATATTTGCCCGCTTCATTGAAAATTCGTCTCCGGCGACGGGCCCAAATGAACGGCAGTGTTGTGCTTCGGGAAGAGCTGGTGAATCTGGGATTTTCCTCTCTCTTTTGTTCCGTTTGCGACTAAAGTTGAAAGTTGATAATGGTTTAGAACTGTGCACTTACCGCGTTTGAAACCTCCTGGTTTACTTCCGGTCTGTACACGATTCTAGAAGGTAGCTGGGTGAGTATTCTCTGGGTGAATGACATTCCCAGCTGTAGAGCTCGACTGACATGTTCGGCGATAAACGTTGCTATACTCTCATGCTGTTTGGTGGTTTTCCGGATTGCCCACCTCGCCTTTGTCGCAATAGACGGATACTCAAGCTGGAATTAAAGCGAGGATGTTTAAACGTTGTTGTACACGTTACTCCTCAAAATAACAAAATACCATTACTCATTACTTGGCCTTAAATCTGACTAATTACGTTACTCGTTCCTTCTCTTAAAAAGTAACTAAATCAGTTACTCGTCACCGCAAAAAGTAACTATTTAGAATTAACTTGTTACTAGTAACGCGTTACATGCAGGTCTCCTGAAAATGCGTTGCCTGAGGTGTATATTATATTAATTCTTGCCAGTTCTCTAAGTATTGCCGAAAATTATCCTAGTGGTGCTAGTTGATGTTCAAGAATTGGGCCGATAAAACTCAAAGGTGCTTCTCAGATCTGTTAGTGTTTTATTATTTGATCAGACAAATTATTGATTTGGTAATAACTCTATAAACACATACGATTTTTTTTCGACGAACTTTTTATTTAGATATGAAGATCAAGAAAGACAGAAATATAAATAGTATAAGATCGTTGCATTTTGTTGTAATGCCAGAAACAAAACCTTTCAGTCTTCTACTTCAGTTCCAGTAAACAGATTTAGATAACAAACATTAAAACCAGGTAAACTATTTTCTTTAAAGAAAAGACGTTTAGAGAAACAGAAATGAAGACAGAGAGTAAGCCCTAACTTCCCAATGACGTCACTTACAACTCTGTAAAAACAACCGCCATTTTTTGGGTATAAAGGGACACCTGAAAATTTGAGTCCGAACGCAGCTGATGGTACACAGTTCCACGAAGTCAATCAAGCCGCACGAAAGTTCATCTGCACGACGCTCGTATGCCTTTCTGCGTTCGCTTTCGCAAGTTAAACCAATCACGCACAAAATAAGAAGAAAAACAAAAGCATGCGTCGGCCGGGAATCGAACCCGGGTCAACTGCTTGGAAGGCAGCTATGCTAACCACTATACCACCGACGCAGACGCGGACATTGATACCGGATAGAAACATATAAGAGTGTTATAAATAGCCTCATCACGTGACCGCTGTTCGGAGAATGAGGTCACTGCTGCGGACTCCTTCTGTGGGGGCTTTGTCGTCTAACGACGCCGCCTCCTGGAGGACAAAACGACACCCAAAGAGGCAAACACGGAAAGTACGCGAGTGCCGCGTCAGCCTTCGACGGTTCGTGCTCGTGCTCCACGCTTGCTTGTTCGGGTGACCCTCGAAAATTCAGCCCTCCGGTCCTGTTATGCAGAAGGTGTCCGTTCCAATCAGGAGTCCCTCGCACTTGTTCAAATTCTCTAACGCTGCATTTTGCACACCCAGTCTCAGGTGTTTTAAAGCGAAACTGGAAGCGGTTCTGTATTTGAGGAAAAACACATAAATCGTGTTCATTCGGCCTCCAAAATCACGAACATCGAGATTTTTTTTTTTTTTAAATTTGGTGCACGGAGGCTGTAAAAATTGATTTTTCAAACTACTGCTGAAGCCTCTCCTTCCCTTAACGTGACGTCATACTCAGAGTTTTCGGAATCTCCGCTCTCGCGCATCTACAGTGCCTATCAAAGCTATGTACGCGTACTCTTGCTATTAAAAAAAAAATGGCATGAAAGAGACGTTACGATTGGTGTCAGTGCAGAGAAATAAATATACTTGGCAAGCTTGCAGTTACACGTGCTGCCCCCACGAGCGACACGCGCTTAGTGGCCGATCCTAGTATGACGTCACGACTGGTCGGAGGTTTCTCGTGTTTTCTAGCGTTCAGTTACTTCTTCGGGGAAAATGAACGTGATATTCAGATTCACGCGATAAAAATACGCCAGAACTCACCTCTAAATCTTTTTTTATATATGAAGTGTTTCAGCTCCTCTTTAACGTACTAATGTAAACGTACTTGTTTTTTACAGCTACTTTTACTGCCGCCGGTGTACTCGGTACTTAGCGTGAAAGCTACGCAACCTTCTTACCGATTACATGAAAATTGATGCGCGATACTTTTAAACGCAGAATTTTTTCTTTAACTTCTGCTTCGAATAATTTATTTTACATAAACAAATAATCACGAGGTTTAGTTGTAATAAAGATTCATCTTTCAGAGCAGCGCCTTTGGTACGTATTAGCAGTTTTTCCCACATAAATGTACGCCCATAGCGCTCTTTTAGTATTCATTCTGAGAAAGAGTTGCCATTGGGTGAGAGGTAGCAGAAAAATTGTTCGACTTCCTCTCATGACTGGTTAATCTAGCAGTGCCACTGGACTCTAACGATGGAAAATAGGTATTTAATATATTGTAAGACTACTACTACTACTACTACTACTACTACTACTACTACTACTACTACTACTACTACTACTACTACTACTACTACTACTACTACTACTACTAATAATAATAATAAGAGATTTATTTAACGTTTTTATATACATTCTACCCTGCATCACTTGAGCACGTGCTTGTGTGTGATAACTGATAGTGCAAAATAATAATGTGTAACCTTCTAAAAAACATAAACAATAAACACACCTGCTACATCACCTTCGTTCAATTTGAAATTGTCAGCAACGCTATGCGTGTTCGGACTATCTGTTCAAATGCAACATTAATCCTTGACATTAGTCCCACGAGTCTGTACTGTCTTAACCTTTCATTTTTAAACGCTAAATCATAATCCTCTTTTTTCTTCGGTGCCTTGGACTCAGATGTTTAACTCTAATCTTAAGTATATTCAACGCAGCATTTAGTACATCTCGCCTTCAGCGGAAATATCTCCCAAATAGGCTCCGATGTGGTGCTGCTAATTATCTGCTTGGGATGCACTAGCTGGGGCAACAAAATAACAACCGATATTACGGGGGATAACCGGGTATAGTAATATCGAATTACCTTCTTCTGGATAAAACAAAATATCCAGTGTGGTTGCTCACCAAGCATGCAAGAGCATAAGGTCATGTTCCAAAACGTAATCACAAAAAATGCAATAAAAAAACAAAACAAATGCGTCGGCCGGGAATCGAACCCGGGTCAACTGCTTGGAAGGCAGCTATGCTAACCACTATACCACCGACGCAGACGGAAGACGGCCGAAATGGCGAACCGTCATACCGGACAGAAATACACCTCTTCCGTAATGCCCGTGCTTGAAACGAGGCCACTTCTCCGCAGTCCTTTCAACAAGCCGTTGTTCGGTCACCGTTCTGACAGAGCTGCTCGGTTTTTCCGAAGTCAACGCTTGCCTATTGTCCTCTTTCATCGGGTTTGGAGTCTTGTTTGTTTTATTCAACTGGAAATATTTCGCACGAATAATATTCTGATTTATCACATGCGTTTTAAAGCGGAGAAAATTACGAAGAAAACGGCATAACGTTTAAACATATAATGAATAAACTACATGCCATTTAACTCCAGCGACATTAAAAAAATATTGCGGTCGGCGACAGGTTAAGAATTCAGCAGCAAATGGTTCCTCAAATAAATTTTATATGCCGCCGGCCAGTCGCTTCCATTCGTTTCTTTTGGCATGCCACTGCAGGAACACGGCGACGCCGAGGGATGGCGCCTTCTCACGGCGATGTTCAGCCGTTAGCCTAATAGAGTTTATATTGTCATGTTGAGGTGGTATTTTATTTTGTTCGCGGTACCTTTCGTGTAACGAGGTGAGAATCCAACAATCGTGTCGCCGTCAACGTGTTCAATCTGCCTGCTCGGTCGTGCGGACAGGCCTATGCCTCACAGCTTTCGTTGGCGGCCATGACTTCTGTTCGTGCAATTGCTGCTCGCCCCTGACACAAGTTGCGTCGACACATCGAAGATGTATGGTAGTTTCTTTGGGGTGGTTTCTGTGGGGAAACGTAAAACTGCTCTATCCGAAGTGGTACGCTGAGTGAGATGATCGAGTAACTTCACCGGCGTTGCTGCCTCATTGAACTGCGTCTCGCTTTTCTGTTGGCTACATGAAATAAAGAATGCCAACTGTAATGACGCCTTTAAAGCAGTATTTATTCATCCGCGAATTTTGACGCCGTTGCGGTCAGTTGCACGGTATAAGTGAGACAAGCAACTATTGCGTATAGTCGCCGAGCGCAACGCCACGTGTTTCCTAAACTGTCGGTGCCTACCACTGTCACAGATGAAGGCGTCACCTGTCAAAGTTACAATTTATTCTTGCCGTCACCCCAGTTGACACGAGGTAGAAAATCTTCCGGTTCTTTTCTCAATAGCACACTTTGCCTCGAAGCAATATTGTCAGCAGAGCTTCATTGCTTCCGCTCGGGCCTGACCACCAGTCTTGTAGACGTTACTCCAGAAAAGTAATCGATGACAATTACAAATGTTGTTGGCTAAGAAGTAATAAATTACATTACTTGATTATTTAAGAAGAAAAGTAATTGTCCATTACTGGAAAAAGTAATCGTTACTTTTTTTATGATTACTTCAGGATTTCACAACAACAGATGTCGGTTTGAAAATGGGTCTTTCGTTTTGTTTATTATTGGACTAGAGCCACCGTATTACAAACTGCTCATCTTCTCAATCGACCAATTGTGGAAACCTTTCTCATCGTCGAAGACTTCAGTTAAGTTCCGAAGCGCTGTGTAGGGGGGGAAGACGGCCGGTTACTGGATCGGCCGGGCGACGGTCGTCTTGTCTGGTGGTGTGTATGCCGCCCCCCCCCCCCCCCCGGTTGTTTTGTGTTTTTTTTTATCTAACAGGGGACCAGCGTGCACCTTTCCGCCGACGCGTGCCCCTTGGAAAGCGTCTTCCTGCCTCTCCCCTATCGGGATGACCCCTCGGGAAGGGACGTTGTTTTTCTTTTGAATCTGGAGGCGTGCGTATTCAACGGGGCTTCTTGGGTTTCAGCCGGGGGTTCTGGAGAGGCGCCGCTGTGTCTGCAACGGGATGCATGGACAAAGTTACGGAGCTGTTGGGTGTAGTCCGTTGGCAAGTTAATGAATGGGGGTCGACGCCTTGGCCAACTATTTGACGGTGGACAATAGTCACAAAACTTTGAAATGATTGGTTGATCTTCACCTGAAAGTGAGGGGGTCAGCTCCTTCAAAAGCCCGTGACTGGGGAGAGAGAGGGACGTTTTGGCTGGGACTTTGGCCGAGACTTTGGACGAGGGAGGATGGTCTCCCAAGTTGAGACTTGTGACTTGGAGTTAAACAAGTGTAAACAAATGCACATAGTTCTATTCAAGCAGTGGAGTCGACCCGTCATTCAGCGACGTTCGTGCCACCACGCTCCAGACCATCGGAGCGGAACCTGCACCTCCCACACCCCGGGAGGACCAACCACTTAACTACTTGGTTCGAGGATTCTCTGGTAGGTAACTGGTGGGGACAAGAGGGCCCCATTATAAAGGGAAGGGAAAAAGTAGCAACGGGCACAAGTAATTTTAGTACTTCCAAAAGCAATCAGATTACTCTTGCGATTTCTTTCTAATAAATATAATCGAATGATTACAAAATCAGTCGAAAAAGCAATCGATTACAAGTATAATTTCATTGCTTGTAGTGAGTACACGTTACCGTACAAGTCAGTGCCTCACACCGATGTTACCGATGATGCCTGTAGCAGACGGTGCACTATTTTCTCCGAAAGCGGAGTAGGCGCATTGCACCCGTGGGCAGAGCATATGCACTAAATTCTCAGCCTGTCGCTGACTATAAACACTCCCAAGATGTCCAGATGACGAAGGTTTGGGTTTATAATTGTTGAGATATTGAATTATTATGCCACCATTGGGAGCGTTTCTATAGTCACATCAAAACGAGATATATATCATACCAACGATATATCATATCAACGTATATCATTAACGCCGAGAAACCGTAGTCAGGTTATATTTACACATCCTTATAATTCAAAACGAAAGCGAGAAGCGCTCTTCTCGTTCCTCGTCGCAAGTAAGGATGACGCTTGCCTAAGAACCATGTGTAAACTGTACTAATGGTTCCTTCGTACTACTGATGTTATCGAAGGTAAAATTTGCTCACTAAAACAAAACAAAGCATACACTTAAAGTAGAAATTAAAACGAAATATTTTTTTCCCTTTTTGTGGGTGTGTGCTTTAATATGATTTATATAGAATAAAAGCTTAGCCAGCTCAGATTTGGTTTACAGTGCTCATCAAAATGTCGACAGAGGGCGCGAAAAATAAAGCCGCGCACAAAAGTAATTGCAACGGTCAGTAAGAGCCTTCAGTATCCCCTGTTCCCTCCCTTTCAATGTGATACACGGCCATACGTATCTGGGGTCTCCCAAGACTTCTTCTGGCGGGCAAAAATTTGTGTAGGTTTACAAAAGTCGACGGCCTCATCAAGAGTTGGATCTTTCTCTCAGCTGCTTCTCTCAGAGTTTTTTTCGCTCAGTATACCATAGACAATCTGATCTCAAAGCATTGACTCAGCTAACACTCCCCAGTTGCAGGACTAGGACTTTAGTTGAAGATCTCGAAAAACCCGTTCAAAGCTCTCATCTTCTGTCTGTTGTCGTCTCCAAAACATATAGCACTCAAATGTTTCATTTCACCTTGGAAAGCAGTAGTCCTCATATCTTTACACTATCAGATCATTGGCATCCTTTTCTAATTCGATCAATGTTATAGATGCCAATAGCTTCTTGGCCAGTCACATGTAGAAATATAGCTGCTTTTTGCTGCTTCGATCTCACCTCCTTGGTGTCTGTTGCTCGGAAGTAGAGTTAGGTACACTGCTTAAAGTGCTCCTAATACTCCACTGTGTCCTCCAAGTATCTGTAGTCCTTTAGGTGGCAGTAGTTCAACCACAATGGCGGTTCTCTTCACTGAAGAGGAACTAGTTCGCGACTTCTTACACCATGAATCATGCCAGCTAGGCACAAAAGAAAAGGATACATTGCTCCCTCTGATCTGGCAGCAGCTCTGCCATAATATTTATTTGGTTGTCGTCTCCTTACGGCTTGTGCATGATTGGTTAGGTTCATGACCGATACAGTGGTCGTGATGGGGTATTTTACCGGCAGAGATGACTCCGTGCTTCCACCGTGCTTCTTAAGTGCACCATGGAACTTGTCATTCGCAAGTGTTGATTATGTGCCATTGCAGCACTCATGGACCACGAACTCAAATCCAAATATTCGTCAACGGATTGATTGTTGACAAGCGAATACGTCTGAGTAACACAGTGCTCGTGTCCGTTGTACAAGCTGGGTTTGGCTGTTGTGCTTGGGCATTGTGAATGCATTTCAGTGAAAAGGCGTAGAGCTTTCAAAGGAAGGAAGGCAAGAAATAGTCCGCTATATTTTCAAATTTTCGTACCAAAAGCAGGCATTTGACCTTCTACCCTCGAGTACTAGTTTTCTTTTGGCCCACTAGACAATAATTGGTTAGTAAAGTCCCAATCTAAAATCAATTATCCCGTCCCAAAATTCATTTTATGGTCCCTTTAATCACAATAAAAACGTCATAATGTGCATTTGGCCAGTTATGGTATGCTGACCACAGCAACGCTTTTAGTCATGCACATCATCAATAGATTGTGTGTGTGTCTGTTCGATACCAGTGACAGCTTTTTGTGGCATTTCAATAGTAGCAAAGAGTGCAGGTGCTCAGCTTTGATCGGCGCTCAAGATGTGCGAGAGCACGAGCGCCCATAGATGTGGGCGTTATTTGAAGATTCCTGTTTATTAACTTCACCTTCTCACATTTCTTTGCACATAGGATTACCATCTTTTTTGAACCGAATTCATCAGATACTAATAAAACCTGCATGTTGTAAGACCCGTCATTACCTGTCGCATTTTCGAGGCTAAAAATAGACATTCTCAAGAAAAGTTTGGCAACATATTGTAAAACAAAACTGAGAGAGAGAGAGAGAGAGAGAGCGAGCGAGCGAGCGAGGAACAAAGTTGGGCCACACCGGTAGCTGCAAACTCATAGACTGGCAAGTCGGATGGCTCCTGCCCAAATCTTTTTGAGTAAGGAAACAGGCACTCAATTGCACACCAGTCTTCTTAGCATGTTGTCCCATGAAACTCGCTCAAAGCCACCATGTTTTTTTTTCTTTTTTTTTTGTGATGGATTGATTTTTAAATAACTGGGTTGTAGTGGCTGGCAGATAAGACTTGGTGCTGTATATTGGTTAATTTTGATTATGCCTACCGTAAATTACCGAGCAAGGGCCCACTCAAAATATGAAGATAATCGCGAAAATTGGGGAATGAGCGCTTGTTAGGTCATTAATTTTACCTATATGTCTACTGTGCATATTTTTCAGATGTTGTAAAATTTGTGCATATTTTTCAGATGTTGCAAAATTTTGGGGTGGGCACTTAGTAGGGAATGTGCGGATGCTCGGTATTTTACGGTAGTATGTGCCTTCAACTTTTTTTAGCTATGCTTTTCAGTATGAACTGAATTTCAAAACAATGTAGCTCGCATTTAGTGTTTTGGTTAAAACCAAGAACACTGAACTCTTCCACTAAAATATTTGTTTGTTTGAAACTAGAACACCATGTGTGCATCTGTAATTTGGGACTATCACCTACATACATAATCACTAAATTAGAATATGTCTTATGCAGCCCAGATATTGATTTAACGTAAAACAGTACAGTGTGGCACTCGCAGCAATTGACCTTTCAGGATCAATATCATTGGTACTCAGAGATTAATTATGCACATTGTATACAGTTCTTTGATGCCTGAAAACGAGTGCTTCGATGTGCGATTAACACTCAAGAAAATTGTTTTATACTGGTTCCCTGCGCTGCAGCTTCCGTGCAGTGTGCTGATGTTCTGTGGGAGAAGCATTCTTTCAGGGGAACAGCCAGATGCAGATACCTTGAAACTAAAAAGAAATGATCTATTTCATAGAAAGTGCACATGAATATTTGTCCTACCATTTACAGAAGTAATATAGTCAGTAAAATGAAAAAGTGCAGCCATGTTGTTGTTTTTTATTTAATTAGCTGTTATATAACCAGTCTTGACATTTTGGAAGAACTGAGGCCAGATTCACGAAACAATCTTACGCCAAAAATGTGCATATGACAAAACGTTAGAACCAATTCGTATTCACGAAACTAAATTATCGCAAGTTTTGTGCTGGTTACGATGGAATCCTACGACAGCTCCGGAGCTGTCTTGCACAGTTTTTTTTACGATAAAGTCAAAATGGCCGACGGCGTCGCTCAGTTGCTCGGTCGCGACGCGACGACCTACGGCCGTTTATTTTTCTACGTGCTCTTCTCGTGCGTCCCGACTTCAAGCAGCAAGAAAAAAGAAAGAAGTATGTGAAACCGACCACAACGAACATGAACGCTGGATCCGCAAACACCCAGGAAAAGCTACAACGGCAACGATCCCACTGAGCAAGCGAGCTCGGCAGAATATAGGCCTAGCAGGCCCTCCGACCTGCTCCGATGCAGTGTTGCTCCGACGCTCCTTGGCCAAGACCGTCTCCCATGACCGGCTGGCTTGCTGAATGGAATATGCACGCGTGACCCTTGTGGACCCTTCCCCAATTATTAGTTTGATCGCTGAACTCAATTTTAGATTAAGAGGTCAATCTCTGCCCCTCATCTCCTTGTTTTCCGAGGCAATTGTGATGAACGCTGTCGTCGGAAAGGGACTCTCATTCATTTTATCTCCTTGTTTTGTGTGATATAGAGCTTAAATAAACGCCGTATAAATTACTTTTGCAACGCGGTATGTACACTTGGTTATTAGTATGCTATTTTTATTCTGACACAACGGTACATCACTGTCGAGCTATAACAATTCGTGGGAGCTACGCGATGCCGGTCCAATCTTTCTTTGCCGAGTGTCACGTCAGTATCGAGTTGTAATCGTAACAGATCGGTCCCGAAGCGCTGTACCAAGACGCGGTCCAATAGCGCTAACCCAGCACTTTAATCGAACGCGCGTGTCCGCTCCGAGTGTGAACACATATTTACGTGGCTCTTGCTGACACTCTTGTAGTTCAAACAGATCTTTTTAACGTCGGCTCACTCCTTCATCTCCGAGGCCACGAAAAACTCCGTGGTGATTTCTTTCTATATCGCTTTGCAAACGACTAACACGGGCCGTCTTTTACCAACAATGACAGTTGTGTTGACTTCATAGCGATTGAGTTCGTAGCAGTCAACGAAGGCGGTTATCCTGGCCTCAGCATTCGGGCGCATTTAAATTGGGTGAGCATCAACATATCACTGTGTGGACACGAACCCCAGACTACCGGTGCTGGAAAGGCTGTCTGTGTTTGTTATTAGAAATCCATGTGCCCTGAACTGTTCTGAACCACGCCGAGCTTACCTATTGGTTGTTTGTGTTGCCGAAGACGCAGTCACCATAGCAACAGCTCCTGAAGTTCTAGCTTTTTTTGTACGAGAATGTCGCTTTCCTCCTCTCACTTAAAAAACGTGTTTGTGAATACCGATTTCTCCTCTTCTTACGATGTTCTTAACTTACAAACTTCTTAGCTAAGTTGTCGTAAACTAAGAAGCTCTTCGTGAATCTGGCCTCTGGTGTACATCTTGTATTACAATGTTTTTCTTTCCAAGAAAAGGTGCTTTAACTAACTTTCTTTGTTTGTAGCATTTTTTCTTGTGCCAAGACTCTTGTTTGTTATCAAATATTGAAATTATTTTTAAAGAAAATAATTATTGCCGATCAGAAGGACATACTCACTTCCCTATTCTGCTATGGTGGTAATGCATGACAAGATTCTTCTTGCCAACTATAATTAGATGTTCTATATTTGTGGCATGAGTAATCTCTTCTAAATAACATAACAATCTTATGAGATAGAAGTGTTGACCTAAAAAAGCTGGATGAAAAACCAAATAGAGGTTGCAATGACACATGTAAAGCATTTAGGCACTTACACCACAGATGTAGAGCTACCTGAAGAAAACAAAACAAAAATGCCCATAATGTTTCTGGAATTTAGACAATGAAAGTTGTACATGGGTAACATGTGACCTTTTAACGTGGGTAACATGTGACCTTTTAACATGGGTAACATGTGACCTTTTAACATGGTTTATTCAAACAGTCATATTTTATGTTTCTGCCCTCATCTTCCAGCCTTAGCATGCGTGGCAGCCATTTTAGGCGAAGTTGGGCACAAGCCAAGCAAAGATGGTTGCCATTCCAAGCACCTTCAGGAGCCTCATTTCTGGTATAAGTGGGAAAACCTCCATGACTGCCTTTAATCTGAAATTAATAGTTTACTTTCGTTTTTGTGGCCAAAAAGAAAGTTACTACGTACATCTTTAAACACATGTTAGAGGCAAATCTTGTTCTGCACATCCCTTGCAGGAGTTGCGGGAGGGGGTGCAACTTTCATTGCACTCTTTTGATGGGCAACTCGGGTGAGGACACGGTTCATGAGCGATATGATTCCACTGACTTCTTCGAGGGTGTTTGAATGTGGCATTTGAAGATGTTCAGCTGTGAAGGAGGATGCTAAATAAGAATTTGTTGAGGAAGTGGAGCATTTAGAAAGGGGGAACAGCATCCTGCAGAATGGTTTGATGGAATGTTACGTGGACCACAGCTGTGCCTCCTTCTTCTTGTTTTGGGATTCTTTTCTTGTGTTTTGACTATCCTGCTTGCAGCATTGTCGCATCCTCATTCCAAGATAATAATGTAAAGTTGTGGACAGCATCTCGGTCTTGCGCTGTTCACATGGGAAGTAAAGCGGGCACCCTTCAATTACAAAGTGAATTGTGCCCCAGTAGACACCATGCTCTTGTCGATGATATTTGAAGTACCTCTCTGTGGCTTGCACAAGTGCAGTGATGTGATTGCTGCGCCAATTGCGCCAAACTGCGCCAAGGGGCTAACCCTGCTACATCCTGCTACATTTTGCCAACATATGGGTAATCTGCGCCAAGCCTGCGCCAAAAAACTAATTTCGGTCGCCTTTCAAAATCGAAACAAAACTGAGCACCGTAATTGAGCATGCGTATGTTATGTGGCGCAAGCGGCCGACCAACACAAAGTACCTTGCATCAATTGTCCATCCAGTCTTGCATGGTTCTCCCACCATCTGGCGTTTCACGCTCTCGTCGTCTCGTGAGTCTCATCTCGCGTCTTTTTTTTTTTTATATATTTTCAACGATAGACGCGGGTGTGTGCGGAGGCTTCGACGCTATAGCGTACCGGATACCAGCCATGCCGTCATGCTGTGAAACGAAACCGTGTTTTTGCGCGGTGGGAGTTACTTTGTGAACTGAAAGCAACAGCCGTGGGAAAACTATATTTGGTTCCTGCCTTCCAGTGACCGTGGTCGCGCGACGTCGGGTGTTGCCGTCCCACGCCGCTGCAGATATGGCGCTTTCTAAAATGAAACTAAGTACCACCGCATGTTCATCAACATTCCTGTTCTTGTTTAATTCATGCGTTACTACAAAAATCCCTCTCCAACTCAGACTGCTGTGTCGAAGTATTGATTACCTAGGTTTCTCTCGATGGGCTTTCTTTCGAGAGGGACCCTGATACGTAAAAAATCTGCCGCGACAAGAAAGTTGGTGAAGAGAAGTGAGCTAAAGCAAAGAAGGCATTGTCTGCGCTGAACCCACACAGCGCGCTTTTTTGTCTCGAGTTAAGTCGTTGCACAAAGCGCTCCAAGAACGTTTTGACCCTGGCTTGAGATGTCTTGCATCAATGCGCTCAGGTTCTTTTTTGCTTTTTTTTTTATGTGTTTAGTTTGTACCTTGTTTGCCTGCCTGACAAGATTGCGCTCGCTGGACTGTTTTTCGTCGTATGCTCGACAGTTACATTTTGCATACAATGTCAAGAATCAGTTAGCGACGGAGCGGAGTGACATGGTTTCGGTTTCGATCGAACAGCCGTTGTCTCCGCTCGCTTCGACGAAGCACGCGCAACTGCAAGCCTGCTGAAGTTGCCCTCACATGTTTGCGAACTTGACTGCACGACAGAGGCACCAGCCGGGGCGCTGGCAATCTATTGTTTTACGTTTGCTGACTTTTGACGAATATCTGGTACGTCGGGAACCAGTAAAACGTTGGCAAGCGGTTTTTTGGACTAACTCGGCAACGCCTACAGCACTGTACACTTGTGGGATGTCTCAGCAGTAAAAACACAAGCAGCGAGTTCCGTCGCAACACGTCACATTAGAACACTACGCAAGTCACAACACAAACTGCTCTTCATTTGCATATCACTTAAAACAAATATTTTTTTATTTTTCTAAGAATATCTGCTTCAAAAGCCACTTTCGCTGCTCCAAAACACTGTTTTGGTTGCTCCAAAGGCCACATTTGCTGCTTCAAAACACTTTTTTGGCTGCTCCGAAAGGTGCTCCAAAATGGCTTAGGCCAATCACATCACTGGAAGTGCAAACAGGTGCATATTGGAGTGGGTCAAGCGGCCTCTGTTTTTGCATCTGTTAAGTTTGCCGCTGGTGCCTCCAGCCAGTGTTGGGTAAAGTACATCTAAAAGGTACTATCGCGGACAATATGAGCTGAAACAGCGCTCCGGCCTGTGCACGGTACTACCTGCGCCGCCTGTCGCATCGCTCCGTTAACACGGCGCACGCTGAGGCCGAGATAAATTCTCACTTGCGCTCATTGCGCCGCTGCCCTCTTCCGGCCGTCTGCTAGCGAAAATATTGGCCGACGGAACCACCATCACGATGCGTGTGCCGTGTAGCCCAATGTTCACGTTTTCAGGTAACATGCATGTCAGTGCATTTCAAGAAAGCGCCGAAGTGGGAAATGCGTTGTCACGCTCGTATCTCCTCGAGGAGCGCTGCCTGACGAAGCTGCCTTGGCCCCCAAAAGGAGCCGATCTGAATATCATCAAAAACATTTGGAGGCGCATCAAGGTAGCCATGTCACGGCGTCCCCTCCACCGCGCCACTGCCCACAAATTGTGGAAAGCAATGGGAGGTGAAAGGGAATGGCTTCGGGCCGAGCCAGACTTCGTGGCTGCGCTCTATGATTTCTTACCAGACAGGATGAGAGCCGTGGTCGCGGGTCAGGGGAGAATGACGCGGTATTAACTTATTTTGTAAGTTTTACTGCGTCTATGGACCCCTGAACCGGACTTCTGCCGATTGGAACAAAGCTTGATGCTACGGTTGCGACACACTGTTTGACGCCGTTAACCAGCGCATAATTTTGTGTGGTGGCTCCTTGATCCCGATCTTTTTGTATAGTGCAGTTGAACTTCCACACCGACAACTAATCTTTTGTGTCTGACGTTGTCCTCTGCGAATATTCTTTCAATTAAGTTTCAAGCTCCTTCTCCTGGCAAATATATGACTGTTTGTCCCACTTTATTAAGACTAGGAATTTGTAAACAAAAAACTGGTGTCATGTCAGCAACTTGTTTTGTTTGAAACAAACGCGTGGGCCCAGTAATAAAGAAATACTATTTTTTAACCTTTTCATACCAATCAAGGTTACAAAACCTTCTCGGTAACATGTATGCTTACCGTTTTTTTAAACAGCTGTGATCAATAAAAAAAAAGTAACTACCTTGGAGCCGGACTAAATCCGGTATACAAATTTTGGCCTATATTTTACGATGTCCTACTTTGTGCATGCACTTAATCAAACAAAAACAACCTGCAACGTCTTTTGATATGACTTTCAAAAACGATAATCGCATCTGCAACTTAAGATACTTCAACATTTTTTCTTCACCAGTCAGCGTTTTTTCTACGTGATTCTACACGATAGAGTAAAGTAAATTAG
The DNA here is from genome assembly GCA_037355805.1 of Ixodes ricinus. Lineage (NCBI taxonomy): Eukaryota > Metazoa > Arthropoda > Arachnida > Ixodida > Ixodidae > Ixodes > Ixodes ricinus. Next base: position 117,154 of record JAZHYW010040314.1, on the reverse strand, counting down.
TTCCAAAAGAAGGACGACAAGTGTAATCTTTTGCCGCCCTACCACTCACATGCCCGCTGTCGCACCCGCCGCCTCGCTAGCAGACGGCCGGAAGAGCGCAGCGGCGCAGTGAGCGCAAGTGAGGATTTATCTCGGCCTCAGGGTGCGCCGTGTGTGCGGAGCAAGGCGACAGGCGGCGCAGGTAGTACCGTGCGCCGGCCGGAGCGCTGTTTCAGCTCATATTGTCCGCCGATAGTACTTCAAGTAATATACAAAGTAAATGAGACGTGATGTACTCTAAGTAAAGCAGTAAGTACACTGGGTGCAATGTACTTGAAGTAAAGTAATTATAAATACAACATACTTTAAAAGTAAAGTACAAGTATTTTAACACAATCTTTCATGATGTCCTTTAATTCCCCTATACAGTGATTTTTAACTGGTATGCATTGCCCAGGGGTAATCAGGGGTACATGAGCTATTTTAAGAAAACAGCGGCAAATATTTGATAAAGTCAGTGGCCACAGAGTAGTGTCCCTCTTCTGAATTTGGCGCCACTTGCACTGGATTGTTGCACCCAAGGGGGTTAAATGTACTAGGAGAGAGCATGACGTCAGCCCCGTAGCTTTAGCAAGCAATCCTCTCATAGAGGAGGTCCCTCTCTTTAAAGGGGCCCTGCAATGACTTTTTTACTATTTTTTAATTTGCACCAAACCTGAGCGCACTGAACGTAGTAACTTAATGACACTTTTCTTTTCTCGAATTTCGCTTTATTTTAAAAGTTATAGGCAAATTAAAATTACAAAAACAAGCAAAAAATTACCTCCTTCATGACGTCCTTGGTTGCTTGAGTGGCCGTGAACTAGAGCAGAGGTAGTGAGCTGAGCGAGCGCTCACGGCTGCCATACTCCGTGTCGACGGCGCGAGAGGGCGCCACTAAAGCATGTTCTGGATAGGCTGTATGTAGCGGGCAGCTAGAGCGGCTCTCATTGCATTTGCTGCGCGATTAAACACAAATTCGGCATGACACTTCATTGGCCACAAACGACAGCAAACACGGGGTAAAGATCAGTTCAGAATGGGAGCCACTTCGCGCTGCCATACCGCGAAACGGCCAAACCGCCAGACAAAGCTGCTCACCGCAGGCCTTGAGAACGCTCAGAGCCGGTCGGGTCCTTCGGTCCCTACGGCCGCAGCGCCGCCGCGTACATCCGGGACCTTTCCGTGTCGGCGCCTGATCCCACTACTCCTTTCTAGTATGCGCCGCCTTTTCCACCGCTTGGTGGTGGGTATGTCGACGGATCATTTCTTGTTTCCGTACTTTATAAACTGCATTTGTTTCTTTTCTGATCTAAAATGCTGAACAAAAACTACTTTTATAAATAATTGAAACGGTTCGCGCCACTTATATTTTGTATTTCGACTAAAAAGAAGCTTTTAGCGGCTCTGACCAGTAGTAAGCCCAGGACCTAAGACGTCACATTACGCGCGCTTTCGGTACCGCGGGTCGCCCCCGTCGGTGGAGGAAGTTTCCGCGTCGTCCGGTTAAAATATGATTCAGTGATATTTAGTTACTCTCTCCGTGCCCGCTGGCTTGCCCGAACCCCAAGGAGACGTGGAAACCGGCAAAAAGGTAGACGTTTAAATATGATTGCAGGGCCCCTTTAATGAAAAAAACAGTATGTGTGAAAGCGAGCTGATGATAATTAATCATAATGTGACACCTGAGATTGGGGTGCAAAAAATTAAGGAACTTTCAAGTCGAAGGAAAAGGCAAAAGAGAATGTCTCAAAACATTGTGACGTTCTCCTCTGTTGTCTTTTTCTTAGACTTGAAAGATTAATTGTTCCGCACCACAGTTTCAGTGTGCTAGATTATGATTAATTTTGCTCTCTAATATTTTAAACCTCCTCGCTTGCGCTGACTGACCGAGAAGTAGCGAGAGTTAAAAAAGCTACTGGAAAGCCGCCCCAGAACAAGCGGAGCGATGCGTCGTCTGCTCACGTCTCTGGTGAGAGTAGAATATCCCGCCCAGTATTTCTTTGGAGTTGACAAAGCATCATTTTGTGATAAATTTAACAAAACCAAATTTGGGGAATGTACTTTGAAGTCGGGAATTGTACTTTCCTCGGAAAGTACCCGAAAAAAAATTTTCAAGTAAAGTACAAGTACATACTCACAGAATGTACTTCAAGTAAAGTACAAGTTTCCTAAACCTACTTGATGTAGTTCCCAACACCGCCTCCAGCTGACCCGTGGATAATGTGCTAAGGCACGTGGCACAGCTGGTAAGCTTCTTAAAGGGATACTGAACCGAAATTTGGATTTCGCAAAATAAGGCCTTGGAAGCATTGAGCAGGACACTACGAACTCCAAAACATCACTCATACATCAATATCTCAAACGAATGGCCGTATTTTTGGAAAGAAGGGCGTGATCAAGCAAGGGCTGTGACGTAATTGTCTTCCTGGAACATTTGGAGGGAGGAAGAGAAGGGAAGAGGGAGTAGGAGTAGAGGACCAGGAGGGAGGAGGAGTAGCAGGGAGGGATGAGGAGGGGTATACCCTTCCCTCCTCCTTCTCAAGAGCTGCGCTCTAATTCGGCGTTACAGGGTGTTGTAAACGCCTTTCATTTTTTCTCACTTGAATTTTGTCAAAAATGAGAACCCCATGTCTTTCGAAATCCGTCTTGTGTTGTAGTTTGGTGGAAAAGCGGACAAATGGTGGAAAAGTCAATGACCTGTACTCCAGCTTAGTCCATGGTGTGCATGGCCCAAGTCTTGCCTGGAAGTTCGACAGGGTGCGACTTCTTAAACAGTTGAGAAAAGGACAGCTGATCGTCTGCCGCTTGTGCAGTGTCTTCGTGGGTCATCTCCATCCAATTTTCGGCGAGGCATTCCTCTTGAGGGCTTGGGAGCACTGCGGGATAGTTAGCAGTGCCGTGCAGTGGTGAGCTTAATCTTGCTGCCTGTGCTCCGTGGTGTCCGATGTTCACAGTCTTGTTTAATAGTTGCGCACCTGTGGACAGCAGTACGTCAATTGCAGGCCACTCAGCCTTGTCGCCACACGTGCTTGTGGATGGCAGTGTGTCAGTTACAGGAAACTGTGTTGCTGCCATTGCTTGTGATAGATGCAGTTGCGGGAACGGGATCCTCTCGTCAATCACTTTTGGACTGTGCGTCAGAATCGGGACGTCCCTGACGAGTAGTAGAGGCGGGTAGCAGCCGCCGTACCGGCGGCTTTTGAGGAGGCTTCGCTCTGTGCGCTGACAAGTGGTCGGGATAGCCAGGGAAAATGCATGGCACTGCATTTCGTGAGTCGCAATCTTTTCGGTGCGTGCAGAAGAATATGACCTTTATACTCAATCATGAACCATTCTAGCGGACATCATGTGATTTTGGGAAATGTCTCTCACAAATCCCATCAGGGCTTCAAAGTTCTGGTTTTATTTGCGGCACTGCTTGATTCCATGCCGCTAGTACGCTCCCAGATCAGCTGTTGCATTAAATATGACTCAGGGGTGGAACGGCTGTGCCATTTTGCGCCAGACGCATTTGTCTGCGCCATCCAGCGCCATGTTGCGGAAACTGCGCCACAGCCAATACCTCGCGCCATTATGCAGCAAATCGCAAAACGTGCGTCAAAAAAATTGTATTTTGTCTTGGTTTCGGTTTTTATCCACTCGATTGGCAACAGTGAGCGCGTTTAGCTTGGTCGGCCTTGGAATCCTTTGTTCTGTTTATTCTCCCTGTGTATCCCGAGTCGGAAGCGCGTGAAAAACTCGGGGGTCGGATTCCAAGCACTACGTCAACTGTGACTGGATTGTTATTCTTCAACTATAAGCGGTCAAACAAGTCGGCTGAGGTGAGGCTGAGTTGTTAAGCGTCAGAGTGTTTGAGGCTCTGCGGCCCGGGATCCGGACGTCAGCCAATCGAAAACAAATGAGCAAAGGATACTTTTTGGTACTTCATCGTTAGAAGTTGGAACGGCATTTCCTCAAGATAAATCGTGATTTGATAGCACTGAAACACGGTCCGATCCGAAACCTTGCCGGCCAGCAGCTCTCACGCGAGTAGTAGATCTGCTCGGCGTACTTTAACCTTGCTCCTACTTATCAGCTTTGAATACGATAACTCCGTTAATCGTAGTCTGCTGCTTCGATATTGACTTGCACAATAGGATAAACTCGAAATTTGTTGCCCTGTTCCTCCGTTGCAACTGTCACATATAATTATTATGTCTTGTACGTGTGGGTTGTGCGATAAGCAGTGCTGGTTTGCAGTTTGAGCAGCTAAAAGCCACCCAGAAAATATGGAGGACACTATCTTCAGAAACATATGGTACTTGCTTTTCGGTCCTCATTAAGGCTCACAAAGTTTCAAGTTTTCGCATCTGTTACACTGTTAGTCCATGTGCCTAGGTTTCCTAACCACTCATGTTCATCTGTGCTGCTAAGCACAATTGAAATTCGCTCCCGTGCTTGTCCAAGACACAAGCTGAAGTGCAGTGAAAACTGATCTGAGCTGCTCCTAGCCTGCTCCAGAATGTAGTTCTGGCTGCTCCCAACCTGCTCCAAAACAGCTGTTTCAGCTGCTCCCGTGGCAGCTTCCAAGTACATTTCTATGAGTTCCACCCCTGATGACTGCTTTTTCTTCCTTCGGGTTGTAACCTTAACGACAGTAACGTCCCATACCTCAGTAATCTTGGCCTTCCCCAGGCGCCGAAACACAGCTCCAAAATACGGCAAGAAATGCCAGCTTCGTATGCTACAGCCAAATTCGTCTGCATATAAGCGCGTTCGGAAGCAAAACAAACAAACTGAAAAGCAAAGAGCCCATCAGACAATTCGCAGACTACTTCACGTTACCGACTTCTCACGCGGCTTGGAAAGCGCATTAAAGTTGAGGAAATATTGATAGATAATCGTATGGTAATTTTATTTTGCCAGGATTAAGTAAATCCTACTTTAAACTAAGAATATCACTGATACGGTGCGTTCTGTCTCAGAATTCCATACAAACCTGAGGCCATCGCCTTCCATAAGCCGCCGTGCCGTCTGTCGTGAGCTGACATACCTGCCAAGTGGAAGCTGCCAGGACACAATCTGGTCGCACGGCTGGGGCAGGTTTTGTGGCAGTTTCTCCACTTGCCTATCTCACACCCTGATTTAGACACACAGTTAACTCTCAAGACCATGGCAGTAACATAGCCAGGGGTGAAGCTTACAAGCTTCAGACACCCCCAGTGGAATATTCGCAATTACTCTATCCTTGATATTGTGCCGAAAATCACTGTGCTGCAGTTCATAGTGGCATTCATCAATTAACATATTGTTGCCGTGTTTTTTTTTTGCTTCTACGCACAACTACAACAGCTTGTTCTGTGCTTGAGGGAATCAAGCATACGGTGCAACTGACGCTAACAAAAGGTTTCATGAAGTTGGGAATTGGCACAGTGAGACATTGTCATTCAGTTCGACAGGCCAGCACACGAATCCTAACATAATATTTGCAGTGGTATTAAGGAAAATGTTGTGTGCTTAAGGGAGTGCCCAAACAGGATACTTCAGAATGCACGAGGCGACACTTTTCCGCCATATAAAGTGTAAGTTGAAGTCCGGCAGTCCTTCTTCTGTTTGGACATTCACCAGGAAAACATCATGGCTTTCCTCCTTGCCCCATCTGCTTCTCTGTGACCTTGGTGATCGTCCGACTTGATGTCACGCGCCACATGCCAATAATGTGCCTGGATCCTGTCCATTTCTCCTGCCGCGCCCTCACATCCTTCCCTTCCCCATTTTCGGGACTTGAACAGCAGTGGAGGTCTTGAGTGATTGACTGACAGCCAACAGAACATGTGAGTGGCTGTCCGGACCCGTGATAGGCACACTCTAGTGAAGGACACAAGCAGATGTGGCGGAGGAAGCCTCCCCCTGGCAAAAAGACTTGACTGAGCGGATCGCCTCACTTCAAATGGTGGAGAGTGTCACTTCACACATGCTTGAAGTGTCCTGTTCGGACAGCCCCTTTATGCTACAAAGTTATTTTTGCTGCTCAAAATGAACTTTCAGCTGCTCCAAAAGGTGCTCCAAAATGACTCCGACCAATCGCATCACTGTTTATGAGATCTTTATCACTTTGACATGAGCCAATGTCATTTTGGCTGGGATCAAACCAAACACATGGGAATCCGCAGGCAGGTATTTTACCCGAGATTGTAAAAGTGTGTATTTTGTTGCTTCGTTCAAAAATTTTATAAATGCATATTTTAACAAGAAGAAAATTGGTGCCTGAAAAGTTCTGTACGTAAGTTGGACATGTGAGATAACAGGAAGTGTCTGCATTCCTTGCTTGCCCGTATTCTTCAAGTGCTTGACCTTGTCTTTATTGTCTTCCCCCAGGTAAAAGGCTTCTCAAGGATGGAGATTTCCAAGGAGCTCTCGTGGCGCTTTGAAAAGGCTCTGCAAAGTCTGTCCAGACGACAGGCTTGCTGCAAAGATACTTAAGATAAAGGAGTACCTGGAGACAAACGACGACCAAGAGGAAGAGGCCAATGGCATGGTTGAAATTGGCAATGAATTCTATGTCTACGAGGGCATCGAGAGAAACTCTATGCATACCAGAGGGAGGGCCTGCCTATGGATGTGGGGGCTGTATCTCAAGAGGCGAGGAGGTGTCTTGGGTGACGACATGGGCCTCGGAAAGACGATCCAGGTTATTGCGTTTCTCTCCGGCATGTTCGACGCTGACCTGATCAAGTCAGTGCTGCTTATCATGCCCGTGTCTCTCATTCAGAATTGGAAGAAGGAGTTTCAAGCGTGGGCTCCGGGCATCCGTGTGTTTGACTACCACAGCAGCACCAAGAAGGAGAGAGAGCGAAGTCTGGCACGAGTCCAAAACAGAGGTGGCGTGCTGTTAACAAGCTATGGCATGGTTCAGACGAGCGCAGAGATCTTGTCTGCTCAGGGAGGCCGCAAGTTTGTATGGTGCTACCTTATCCTTGATGAGGGCCACAAGATCAAGAACCCTACCAAGACCACCAAGGCTGTCTACGAGCTGCCAGCCAAGCACAGGCTAGTGCTTACGGGAACAGCCATCCAGAACAACCTACGAGAGCTCTGGGCTCTGTACAACTTTGCTCACCAGGGCACTCTCCTGGGGTCTCTCGCACACCTTCAAGTCGCAGTACGAGACTCACATTAATCAGCTCCCGGGAAAAGGATGCCACGGCGGGAGAGCGGCTGCTGGGCATAGAGATTTCAAAGAACCTCATGGAGAAGATCAGCCCCTTCTTTCTGAGAAGGACAAAAGCAGAAGTTTTGGAAAACAAAGAGAACACAGAGCAAGAAACAGATTCCCTAAGGCCAAAGCTGTGCTTCACTGCAAAGAAGAATGATCTGGTGGTCTGGGTCTATCTGTCAGAAGTGCAAAAAAAAAATCTACCGGGAGTTTCTGGAGTCTGAGGAAGTGGCTAACATCCTGATGACGAAGAAGTCTCCCCTTGTGCAGCTGACAATTCTTAAAAAGATTTGTGACCACCCGAGGCTTTTGTCAAAGCGGGCCTGTGTTCAAATGGGGATGTATGATGATATGACACAAGAGCAGATAGAAGAGTTTCTCGAGAAAGAGGAGGGCAATTCGATGACAATCAGTGATGTCCCTGATGAGACACTGCTCGCTGAATCCGGGAAGATGACCTTTGTCTTGGAGCTTCTTCTAAATCTCAAGTCCGAAGGCCATCGCACTCTTTTCTTCTCCCAGTCCAGAAAGATTCTGGACATCATCCAAAGGATACTCCTCAACCGCGGCTTCAGGGTCACCCGCCTCGATGGCACGATCACAAACTCTGTGAGCGTGACCGCCTGGTGACGCAGTTTCAGACTAAGTCATTGGCCGACATTTTCCTGCTGACCACACAAGTTGGTGGAGTGGGGCTGACACTTACCTCAGCTGACAGGGTGGTCATATACGATCCCAGCTGGAATCCAGCCACAGATCGCGCAGGCCGTGGACAGGGCCTACCGGATCGGACAGAGCAAGAATGTCGTCGTGTATCGCCTGGTCACCTGCAGCACAGTCGAAGAGAAGATATACCGACGGCAGATCTTCAAGGACTCCATCATCAAGCAGACAACCGGCAAGCAACGGGACCCAATGCGCTACTTCACCAAGCAGAGTTGAGGGAACTTTTCACACTGGAGGATCCCTCGCACTCTGCCACACAGGTCCAGCTTGCCGAGATGCACTCTCACCACAAAAGGACGGATCATGGACTGGATGCCCACATTGAATTCATCGAGCGTCGGAACGTCTTTGGGGTCAGCCATCACGATCTCATGTTTTCGGAAGAAACAGCAGTGGATGGCCCTGAAGAATATGTTGCTGGTGAGAAGGAGCATGTCAGGATGCGTGTGGAGATTGCACATCGTATGGTTACATCGGAGGCGGACTTCGTAATGGGCGAGATCCAGAACAAGGAGAGCTACACTGTTCCCCTGAACATCACTGTCAAGACCCGTCAGCCAGTCCCTTACCAGCCAACGCCCAACTTGTACCCCATTGTTGTGCCCGATGAAGACAGCGCAGACACAAGGGAGGTGGCAAGGTTACCATCGACCTGGATGAGCTCGATGAGCCCATCGACATTGACAGCCTCCACTCAATCAACAAGTCCTTGGCAAACTTGACTGTGCACAGCTCCAACCAGAGCGCCAGCATTCTTGTTGAAAGAGTCTGATGAGGAACTGTTCCCCGAAGAAAACGACCGAGGTGATTCCATTGTCATAGATTCTGATGATAGAGGAACTTGATGCTAAACCGTGCACAGTTGACTGTTCAGAGATTAAGGGCATCAAGGCTGACATCAAAGTTGAGCAGAAACCAGCCTGCGGGACAGCCACTGCTTGGAAGTCCGAGCCAGAAGATGAGAAAAATGTTAGGTTGCCACTTAGAATGTCGGTGATGAAAGTAAAGGAAGAGCAAGAAAGCTCTAGTCGCAGTGTAGGTGACTGCAAGATTGCATCAAAGGAGGTTCGTTCTTCAGCCCTTTACGAAATGCAATGGAAAGCAAGAAAGGGGATAGTGAGGTGAAGACTCCCCGGCTGTTGCTTAAAACGGATCTCTCTTTCATAGACCATTCTTCCAACAGTGCTGGGCTGGTGCCAAAGAAAGAATTTTTTAGTAGTGCTAACAGCTCTCTAGACAACACAAGTTTTGTTTCTCTTACACCTCCATCTGCCAAGGGTGTGCAAGCAAGAGAGCCCAACAGAATCCAATACTTCTGGCCAACCAATGGCAGACAATGTCCGGAGACACCTGTTCTTTGGAGAGGATCAGAAGAAAGATTCTGCGGTAAAGAGTAGCTTCAGTGCTTTACCGTCCAATGAAGAGAAGCGGCAGCTGAAAAAAAGGCTGCGAGACTCCCCAGTGTTTTCTCCAGTGCCATCCGGACCAAAACATATTTTGCTTTCACCGTCTGCTGAGCAGGCCAGTCCTAGCAGCAAGCAGAGTTCCTGGTCGCCCAGGTTCAAATCGTCTCCTCTGGTCAGCACTCCCTTGTCTTTGAAGCTGCCGTTGGAGTGCCAAAACCAAGTGGTTTTCCCGGGCAGTTCTCCCTCGACCACGCCATCCAAGCGGATCACTCCACTGCTTCTGGGTTCGCCACGACGACAGAGGCGCAGCTCGATGCTGAAACAAACGGCCAGCCCCTTCCAGAAGGCTTTGGCTCAGTCTAGAGAGCTTTCACCCGTAGAAAGTCCGAAGAAAGTCTCCCAGAATCGACGAAGCTCAGCACTGCATTCTCAATCTGTACATGAAATCTCTTCCTCGGATGAAGAGGAAACTGGCATTGGGGGAGGTCCTCTGGATGCACCACACTCGAAGCTGCTAGAACGCTCCGTGCATGCACTGTCATCTTCCGATGAAGGGGAATCTGGCGGCTCGGAGATTGAAGGCTTGGAGGAAGCGAAATCTTCTCTTGTGTCCGAAGATGGTGTGGCAGCTGTACGCAATCGCCGTCATGCTAACCGAATACTTTCTGATGACGAGAGCATGTCGCATGGTGCAACCTCATCTAAACCTGCAGCGCTTGATGACACGGATGACGAACTGATCACAGATGACGAGGACAAAGGATGGGGCTCTATTTCTTGCTCCTTGTCTCCCCGAAAAGATCAGTCGGACACAAGTGATTCTGAATCAAGTGAATCCTGAGCAACTCTCATATATGTTTTGCAGCATTGTGTATGTAAAATTATTGTATTTCTTAGTTTACTGATTTTAGTGTCCTTTTAGTTTTTGCACTTTTCAGTGTTTTTTATGGAAATACAAGTTTATGACGAGCGGGTAATTTCCTATTAAAAGTTCCCGGGTGTGCCCGATTTTGTTCCTGTGCTTGTCTGAAGCTTTCGAAGAAAACTTGCGGGTAGTAATGTTCGAGCTGGAGACTCGTGTGGACGGATTCCCAATCCTGGCAGTTTTCGACACGGACAGGAATTGTATTGGCATGGGCTTGTGAATCGACTACCAGTGTCACCCCTTATTAACAGTTGTACTGTGCTGGCCAAAGCGTTACAATGACAACAGGGCACCTTATTTATAGGCAAACTGATATTGCCAGTGTTGCCGCACTGCCACTTCGGATTTTCCCTCGTCGAGCGGCGAAAATTCCCTTTTTTCCCACAACACCATTTTAGTGACAGAAGTCGTTTTTAAGATACGCATGATGCCAAGTATATTTAAATACAGCAACACCTCACCTATTGTTTTTGTTTTGTCGAAGTTTGCATCGCACAAATTACGAAATGTAGAAGTTGACATTCGGCATCTGGTCTCCCTCCCCTTCTTTCCCGCACGCTACATTGGTTGAATGAACCAGGGGAACTAAATGAAGGCAAGCGGGCCATTAACTAAACTAAAATCGCCTGCTCGTTTTCGTGATGTGAAAGGAAACCCCACCCACTGTGCAATCCAAGATCTATCGCACTGACAGAGGACGTGGGTGCGTAGCTAGCGGTGAGGAAAGCGCGCGAACCGGCAGTACTGTACCGAAAGGCGTGCAGCACGCACATGATGTAAGTCGTGATGAATTAGATTGGCTCTTCAAAACAGCAAACTGTCTGAGTAGCTAGTGCCACTTCCTTTCTCTTGTTCGATGTATATAAGAAAATTACGAAATTTCGGTTTAGTTTATATATAATATATATATATATATTTCCCACGTTTCACATGTGTTTAAATTCTGGTTTCCCTTTTTCCCTAGCTGTCATGCTTTTTCCCACAATATGGGAAATTTCCCACGATCGGCAACACTGGATATTGCTGCTTTGAGTAACTTGCCATAAAATCCCGAGATGCCTCTCCACCGAAAGGTAATTAACCCACCCCTGTTTTTGGCTTGATTTGCTATTTTCTTTACAACATCGAAGGATAGCCCACTCCTAGTATAATCATAGCGTTTGGATCAATTATGACCTCGGCGTAAATTCGGCTACTAGTTAGCTATGGCGGGATATAAGCGAACATTGCTGACTGGAAAGTACAGTCATCTTTGATTCATTGCCTGTCGCCACAATAACAAGTTTGATAGGCACATTATTTAAAAATAGCATTTTTTCAACTTTCTTGGTTGCACACCGAAAGTTAGCCCGCTCCCTATTTTCACCCGATTTTCTCATGGGCTATCTCGGGATTTTACGGTAGTTGCCTTGCACACTCTGTATGAGCAGTCGGAGTTTCTGCCACAAAAAAGGCCGACGATGGCCAGTCGGAAAAGAGAAAAGTTACAAAGTAGAGTAGATTGTTGGACTAGTTGGTTTTGGAACTTGGAATACATTTTAGCGCTCAACAGCAAGGACAAAAAGACGAGAATCAGTCGCCACAGTGCGCTGTGGTGTTTGATTCTCGTCTCTTTGTCCTTGTTGTTGAGCGCTAAAATGTATTCCAGGTTACAAAGAACTGAAAAAATGAGACGTTCACAAATCTCTGTAATGCGAAATTAGAGCGCAGCTCTTTAGGAGGGGAGCGTATACCCCTCCTCCTCTCCAATTTAGTTGTGCCTAATTCAGTTGAGCCCGGAGAGGAGGAGGGGAGCGTATACCCTCCTCTCCAATCCAGTGTGCCCGTGCCATTAGTAAGTCATGCTAACGTCATTTTCTCTAGCGGAGAAAATGACGTTACATGACTTACTAATGGCACGTCACCTATGAACAAATTCAGTTTCTCCGCTAGATTTAGCAGGAAAATTGATGTCATGTGATCTCAACACCAATTCAATTCTCCACTAAATTTAGCGAGGAATTGAATTGGTGTTGAAGTCACGTGACGTCAATTTTCCCGCTAAATTTAGCGCGGTTACGGCGACGCCAACGCCGCTCAACCCTAAAACTTAAGAGCTGCGCTCTAAAAGAAAACAATCGCACATGAGGAAGGAGCCGAGAGGGCAGAAATGAGCCGACAATGAGAATTATTGCAATATATTGCACTCTAAAAAGGATTGTCATCCTTTTTAGAGTGCTCTTGACATTTCAACCAGTCTCTTTCTTTCTGCATTAATAAATCTTAATAAATCAATAATAGAGATGTTGGCCCTGTTACAGTGCCAGCTATGGAATAGCTGGTACTGTAACAGTGCCAGCTATTCCATAGCAATTTTTATATGAAAAAAATATAACCAGATCTATAACAAAACAAGCACACAAACAAAAATCCCGCCAGAGTTGCCATTGTACATATTACAATTCAAACATGTTCGTAGATCCATTTTCGTGGCCTACCTGTGCCAGTGTGCACCGATGCAGAACACTGGCGATCGCGTACCGCCCGCAGCATCACAGAGCAGCGACTGCGGCGGGTCTCTCGCCCTACTGTGCACCTCGTCGCTCACAAAGCGCCGCCGCCACCACTCAAGAGCATCACCAGCAGGGAGCGGCCGACGATCCTGTGCCCACCCCGCATGGACCATTTTAACCCTTTTGCATAGCATTCATTGCATTCGAAATATGTTCACAGAAATATTTTACTCTCCATATCGTCACGTTACAAGCGATTCGCAAAGCATTACGCCATTCAAACCATCTGGCTAATCGCTAGGCTGCTAAGCGGCTCTTCTCGAGATGCAAAGTACAAACCATTTTTGGCCGTAGAATGAGTCGTCGCACCTCGATGCGATCCCATGCTCGGTAAAGCTTTACTCTGGAGCTTTGTTACCACAAGCATTATCAATGCAGGAAATATTTACAATTTTGTAAACTTTATGATAATTTGTTTAACTATAAGATGAGCGCAGCAACAAAACATGAACCATTCAAAGGCCAGAAAATGCCTTCACCCTCCTTAGAAAGTCACAAAGGGAGATGATATCCTGCCATTGGCAAGCTAGCCCTCTAGCTCACAAAGTTTCCAGTCTTTGTTCACCCACTTCTGGCCTCGGCCACGTGCGGCACCGCCATTTGCCAGTTGCTACAGGGAGATCCTGGTCAGTGCCTTTTCCTTGATAAGGTCAACGAAGGAATAAATGTTGGGGTGTGCCCTTCTGCACATGGTGTTAATTTTTCTGTGCCACGATTCAATGTTGTGTTAGTCTGTGAACCCCTGTTGCCGTTCTGGTTCCATTGCTGGAAGTTGCCATTTATCCACGTGCTGTCAGAATAGTCGAGCACATTCGCAATGCTAACGACGCCGAGAGAAGTCCCTTCTAGACGTAGATGCGCCCAAGCACGTGGAACATCACTTACTGGTACTGAATGCCAGCGCCACCAACTTCCGTACAAGCGATCTTGCAGCGCTATTCTGAGCATAATCTGTCTGCAGACCGGCTCTTTGTATAGCAGCCCACACACGTGGAGTGAAATAAAATGGCACCCTTAGTGGGCTGTCACAAGAAACGCCACCTGCAGTCCTGCGATCAATGCTTGCTCGAAATCTGTCGGGAACTCGTCAGGGCATGGGTATGCAAAACCCACACTAGTAAACACATTCCTTAGGTTCTGAAACACGCATGTAGGTGTTGCAGGGCCTTCCCTGCAGCGAGAGGTACACCACAGGTGAGTGCATACCATCCTCCTTAAAGGGCAACTCCGCTCAATTCCGAAAAATTTAGGCTTACATGTGATTTCATTTCACAAAGTACTACTCAACAGCTCTACGTCTTCGGATTCGCGAAATCTTGAATATTATTTGTGTAATCTTAATTTAAACATCAGCTGATACCGAAACTTCGGTTGCGTCAGGCAACATTGCTCTTGTGTCCTCAAAGTCATGGCCACGTCACGTCGAACCACGTGGTCTTGTGACGTTCGGGGGGCGAGGTACAGGACATGCGACGCGGGCAGGTCGCTTCGCATGGCGTGGACGGTGATGGCCCAGAGGAGAGGGGAAGGGGAGAACACGAAAGAGGAGAGGGGGAGCGGAGAAACCGGACGTGCGATAAACGCGGAGGGCAGCGCAACCAGCGCGTCCGCGTTACGGTGATCACGTGGACGCCGTAGAGCCAACACCGGGAGGAGAAACTCATGACGTCATCGTTCAATTTCGCTCTGAGAAGTAAAAACAACCAAAACGTGAGAATGACGTGGTCATGCCTCTGGCGTAGTGGTTCAACGTTGGCCGCTCCAACTCCGTCGCATTGACTGCGCTGACGATTGCGCCTCACGTCGCACGCTAGAGTTGGCAGATTTCGGCGACTTGGCTCGTTTGAAAGTTTGCTGGCCAGTTTATTAAATAAATAGACGGAATTAGATCGTAACATTTGACATGGGGTCTTCCTATATGATACTGAAGAGGGCTGCATAGTTTTTTAAATATCAAAAATGAAGCGGAGTTGCCCTTTAACTTGGATAGTCGAAAGCTGATCAAATATTTTCGGTACCGCAAAAAACGTCCCATCCGCAAATATGAGCTTTGCTGAAGATAAGCACAGCAAAGCCTCGTGACAAGCAAACCCCAAGATGCGTGAACCAGGTACGCTTCTATCGTCAATGGCAAGAAACGGATGGCCGTCTTCAGTTTGCTGGTACAGTGTGCCCAGCTGTATGTCGTCAGCAGTCATAGGATGCTGTGGCTGGCGTCGACATCTTTCCCAATACAAAGTGTCCTTCAGGCTCGAAAATGTTGGTATTTCTGCCACAACTTCGGCCGGAGCCTAAAAATTGTTAACAAGGACACATATTCATTATAAATGATAACTAATTCACATGGGTATGCATTGATAATCAGTGCTTTCTTCGTGTAACACCCAAAGTAGTTCATGTAGTTCTTCATTTTATATAGTATAAACTTGGGGGTGTGACGTGTGGATTGGCCACAACCGTCCTTTTGAGTGTCATTCTTATTGTTTCTTTGACAATGGTTGACTCTTCGGGAGCGTGATTGTGGTCATCTCTTTTCAAAGAGTGGAAGGTTGTTCAATGTGACGAAACTGGCTTTGTATAGAATGCGTAGCAAAAAGAAGAACATAAATTCTCATCTTGCGGAGCCTGTTCTTGATGAGATCCTGTTCGGCTAAGACCGCGGACAGAAGAGACGTACATAGCCAGTGGCGTAGCCAGGATTTTATTTCGGGAGGGGTTCATCGGCATTATTGCCCCCCCCCCCCCCCCTTCAATGACGAAGCAGGGTGAACTCGGCGGTGCGGACGCTCGCGCAAAGATTAGGGAGGCGCTGTTAAAAAAAACGGGTAAAGCTGCATTGTCATTTTTCAAAACGGAGCAAGCTTCATTCACAGGAATACAGGCATGGTGGCTCACTGTTCTACCGTAGTTGCGGCCCACCAACTTTAAAAGCTTCCTTACAGCACATAACTCCTTCCGCTTTTCGAGTTACCACTGCATTACCAACACAGGCCGGCCAGACAAAAAAAAAAAAAGAACAGTTATACTGTCATAAAAAATTAAACAGCAACACACTAAAAAATTGCAAAATTAGAGCAAGCGTTTATGCACAAACACTTGGCAATATACCAAACCGCCATTAAAATGGCCGAGACAGCTGAAGTCGAAATTTAGATGCCGCGAGTAACAAGTCGATGCCAACGTCACCGCTCTAATATTCCCGCTTGAAGCACGGAAGAGCATTTTTAGCTTTCCGTGTTCCTTCATTTCATGGATTACCTGATCACAAAGTTAGATGGGAGATATAAAAGCACCGACGTACGTTGCAATTACTTTCGTCGCTTCTGCCTGCAAAGATCTTGGAAAGCGGGGCAGGTCTCGGCGCTGAAAAGTTTTTGGAGCTCCATTCAAGCCTGGTTTCATTTCCTGAATTTCAATGTGAGCTGCTCATATGGGCTACCAAATGCAAGAGGGAGAAATGTGAAACGTCCGTCACGTATGCGCTACATGCGGTCGCTCCCTGTCCGGAGGCCCTATTCCCAAACGTTCATCGTCTCCTCAAGATCCTAGCGACTCTGCCCGTAACAACCGCGGAAGCTGAAAGTTCGTTTTCTTCACTACGACGGTTGAAAACATGCCTGAGAGCGTCCACTTCGAATGCGACTGCTCGGTTTAGCGCTTTTGAATGTTCACCGCGACATGGAATTTCAAGCGGAGAACGTCCTGGATATTCTTTGCCGTGAACGCAGGCGGCTGCATCATAGGAGCTTGGCATAAATGAAATGATTAAGAGAGCCTGTAAATTGCTTTCTGAAATAACTAGTCACAGTTACTTTTTTATTCGTGGTAATTTACTGCGTGCTAAAGAACACTACTACTTCAAGGTGTTCAAGGCAGCAGAGGGGTGTATGGACGTCACGTGCAAAAGGTTAAAATTATCTTTTAAATCGAAACCATTCATCTATTTAAATTATAAAATAGTGCGTAACACTGTTGAACTAACCGATAGTTCTTTGGCGAACGCTTTTAACCTGCATTTTGTGAACATTAGAAGCGGGATTGTTACTGTAAAGTATTGCGTTTCTGAGGATAGAAAGAGCAGCTCGATTTTTTTAGATCCGGTTGTAGAACCTGAGGTCATTAATGTGATTTTACAACTTAAGAAAAGTGGAGCTTGTGACGTCAATGGTTTTCAAATAAGGCCTGTTAATTATGTTGTTCATTTATAAGCGTCAGTGCTAACGCATATATATTTTCCTAAACGAATGCAAATAGCAAAAGTGTCAGTACTACACGAAAAGGGGAGTGTAAATGTTATGGGTAATTACAGACCGATTTCTATATTGCCAGTATTTTCTAAAGAACTTGAAAACGTACTTCATACACGTATAACTATTTTTTCAACTAAGCATAACTTGATATGAGTTCGGTTTTATAAAGCATAAATCTACCGAGGCTTCCCTACTCATCCAGAAAGAATTAATCTTGAAAATTTTGAAGAAAAAAATTGTTCTTGGAGCATTCATAGATTTCACAAAGGCTTTTGATTGCCTCAATCATGAAATTTTACTAGCAAAATTGGATACATATGGGATTCGAGGGCATGTTTTGAAGGGAGTGAAGTCTTACTTACAGCATCGAATGCAATTAGTTTTTATTGATGGATATTCGTCAAGTTCTAAGCGTATTCTGACTGGTGTTCCACAGGAATATTAGGTCGTTTTCATTTTAATATTTACGTTAATGATATTGCAACATACGGCGGAAATCAACTCTTTATTGATAATTTTAGTCGAAAGCACGTAATTCTGATCAGTACTCAAGGTGTGCGCAGGGCTTAAAGTCTCCCGCAAGTTGAGGGGGGTCCCTACAAGAAGAGGGGTGGGAGGAGGGGGGTCCTAAAGAGATGTACTAGATGCACATAAATAAACACTGCTGACTCTGCCCACGCTGTACCTGCAACCCTCAAATTGCTAATCCCCAAAGGTCACATCCCTGAAAGCAAGCCATTTTATTACAAGACATGATTTTGATTTCACTAATGCTGGGGCTGTAAAGGGGGGTCTCAGACCATCCGTAAAAATCAGTGGGGCGTCCGAGACCCCTGAGATCCCCCAGACTTTAAGCCCTGGGTGTGCGTGAGCGCAGCGCCACCCCTTTGCTTACAGTGCAGTTGTTTTTACAATTCCTTTAATATTACATCACTGACATTGATTTATATTACCACCATGTGTTCGTTTTATTATGTTAGCTTTGGTTTGATTGAACTGTGTATTTTAGTGAGGATAGTTCATTATACTTTGCCTTGAAATTGCCATCCTTCACCCCACAAGTGTTTCGAAATATCCGTTCTTTATATATCTGAGATCAAGTTCCGCATCCCATTAAATATATATAAGAATATTGCCTGTTTTGTTTATTCGAGCATTTTCTACCCCACAAACACTCTTCCCGAAAACATATAAGTTGGAGATAGTCCGCGCCCCCCCCTTTGCTTCATGCCCCGCGCAAAACCGACTGCGCGTGCTGGGGAGCCAGCAAGTCCCCGGAGGGGGGGGGGGGGGGGTGTAGGTTTGGCATTTCGGGAGGGGTTTCGACCCCCCAAACCCCCCCTCTGCCTACGCCACTGTACATAGCACACCTCCACGCTATGGCACTGCACGTATTTTCTCTCTTGCAATGGTATTTGTAACCATCAAGATGGAGACACTTATTCTTTTTCGTGTTCCTAAAATGACGAAGTCCGACATATCCTACAACATGCTCAAAACAAAGGGCAGAGAGGTATAAAAAGGCGGAGGATGAAGGTTGAAGATCAAGCGAAAGTGATACATGGATGCTGCAAAGTGCCCACGTAGCATCCAATGTCGTGCGTATATTCCCTGGGTGTTCTGAATGTTGAAGGAACGTTAAAACACCATTCGGAACATTCTAGGAACGTTCATATGCAAACATTCCTTACAAGGTAAGCTGCTCAACATTCTAGGAACGTTTGTTGGTGAACATTCATATGCACAATGTTCTCGGAACGTTCCCCTTCGGACATTCATATGTGCAACATTCTTGGAACGTTCGCCTGCGAACAATCCTCGAATTTCCGCAGGTGAAGCCAACTTTACGGAGCTTTCATGCAACCTGTGGTTCGAAACACCATCCACTATATGCCACTTTGTGCCAAAAATATACAAATTAAGTGGAGTTTTTGGAAACTTAGCATAAGGGGTCAGTTTATCTTATACGAGTCTATCGAGGAATGTGATATGGTGTAGGAGAAAAGCAATGGTTTTCAAAACTTTATAATGAACTATGACACTCGCTGCGTATGTAGAGGGGCAGTTTTGAATAGACCCGATTTTTAGCATCTCGGGTTCAATACTTTGAAAAAGGTATGTCCTGCTTGAGTGTGGGATGCTGTAACTATCTGTTCTTATGCTCCGAGTGAGTAGTCTGTTATCTATGCAGCACGTTTTGATAAGTAGGAGTAAACTGTCGATCGTTATATTACATGCTCAGGCTGGTGCGCTGGGAAAGTGGCTGGCTTGTGCTAGGCCATGTAGAAAATATATTTCGATTAAACAATCGATTGCCTTGCGAGGAGCTTCATTACATCCATATGTGTAGTACGGCTTATTGGGGCTGTTGCCTAAGCAAGCCGTAATTGCGGAATCTTTATAAATATTCCTCAGAGAATGTTGCAGAGTTCTTTGGATGTTCCGAGAACGTTCTTAGAACCTTGTTAGGATGTTTCAATGTTGATTGAATGTCCTGGTAATGTTCTATGTCATTCTCGGAACGCTCTAAGAATATCCCTTTGAAAACATTCCCCGAATGTAGCGAATAAGTGCCTGCGCCACATTCTGGCAACGTTGATAGAATGTTCTTACGTAAATCTGCAACATTCCAAGAATGTTGCCTATGTTCTTTTGAACATTCCCAGAATGTTCTCAGAACGTTCTTGTGCTACGTGGGTGGTGCCGTCTCATGAATAGCACATGAAACAATTTTCTTGATGCCTGCATGCCGCCCCGAGTAAGTTGACGTAGCTATGTGGTCACATAATGACGTAGTTTCAAAAGTGCTGGCGCTGTTTCCGTACTTCATTTCTCTTCTGGCGCTGTTGATGTTAAGTTGTCGTATGGAGCGGATGGATCATTGTGCTCGTCATGTGTTATTGCTTGTAAGTACCACAGAAAGATAGCAAGATAATGATGTTGGACTAATTCGGGTTCGGTGGTCACTACAAGAATGCGAGTATTATATGCATATGAGATGAGCACGCCTACGCTGGGGGCTGTTCATTGCTCCAATGCTGGTAGGTGTGCATGCCATGACGCAATGAGACGCAGGCAGGCGTTGGGAGCTGCGGTGTTTTCCCGAAATGTGCAGGTGCAGATGTGTGGCTTGAGGGCTTTCTTTCCAGCCACAGCTTTTTTCCAGCCACAGCTTTTTTTCTTAATTTCAGTCGTGAATCGTCGGATGAAAATTATGCTCATCTGGCGTGCCCTGGGAGGATGTTATTTACAACTGGTGTCTGGAGTGGTCGTACAGATCTACAATCATTGAATATCGCCTAATGTGTCGTCCGTCATGCCGTGGATTGGCATGCACTCTAGGTGTCATTCTCCAAGAACCATTTCAAGGCACAATAAAGCTTCAGGTGCCTGGACTTCACAATGTCATTGGTTGCTTTATTACGGTTTCCTGTGAGTTTATACTGAAATTACTGCTTTTCCCTAGCCTGATCATGCACATGGTTAAAATGAGAAAAGTAATTTTGAGAATGGTCAAAACCAAAAAAGTATGTTTTGAGAAAGTTTGAAAGGGAAAGGTTAAGATGGAGAAAAGTCGTTTTGAGAATGGTCAAAACCCAAAAAGGTTTTGAGAACGGTTCTTGATCGGTGTCCAAGCGTGTGAAGGCACAGAGACGCAGCACTTTGGTGTGCCAAGGAAGCTTTGATCACGCTGCGAGACCGGCGAAACTTGCTTTCGATGAGTTGTGCCTTTTTCCTGCAGCACTGTGCTTCATGCAGTACCAGCCTCTGCAGTGCTATACATAAATGCGATTTTGCTGCATGCAAGATGGACGTCCAGTGGTCGCACTCAAGCTGCGGTGATCAAGCAAGCAAGCACAAGCGGGGATGCGTAAACCAGCGATTGTCATAGAGATCAGTGTGGTTCCAAGAGCAACGTTGCCAAAAGAGAGCATGCCAAGCCCTCTGTCTACGTCTGGTGCAAACCCCTGGCTCTGCCCGATCCTCTAATTGACCAAACTCTCTCTACATACGCAGAGCCGGATTAAGGCATTTCGGGGCCCTGGGCTAAGGACGTTTCAGGGGCCCTAATGATGATGATGATGGCAACAATGATGATGATAGTGATGTCTGGTTAAGTCAATGAACCTGCGGAAATACTGCGTTTCCTTTATTTTTTAATCAATAAAAAGTAGCCTCAAAATACAAAAAATTTACCATTCCCGTCTGGTTTTCAACTACGGAGCACTGCTAGCAAGACCACCGCGGAGGCGGCATGCAGCTTTGTTCCCTTCCCCAGCAGCGTCGAAGGCCGCACTTTCAAAGTGTAAACGCTGCTCAAAAACACGTTTGCGCGCACGAGACACGAGCCCGAGTAGGGTGAAGGGGGAGCCGTTTATGACAATTCTCTTCCTGGCAAAAACGTATGATGTATTGAAAAACCCCAGATCGTGGGGCCCCTCGCGTGTTTTCTTCGTTTGCTCGAAGCCACTTTCAAAAGGAAGCGGACAAGCATCCTAAGGGGCCGGTCACCCACCCAAAGGGCCGGCTTTGTACAGGGATAGGAGTGTGCTACGCGAAGTGCGCGTTTGGCCTCGTTGACATCGCCATTATCTTTGTATATCCCTCTTCTCGAATGCTGACGGCAAAGCAACATCGTTTTCCAAAATATTTTTAGGCTTCGTTTTTTTTTCTACGAAGCTCCGACATGGGGGCCCCAGAGAGTCGTGGGCCTGGGCTGCAGCCCCCTTAGCCCGTACCCTAATCCGGCCCTGTACATACGGCTCTGGTAGGAACCAACGTTAGTCACAATCACTGATCAGCTATGACAATTGCCGGATCGCGGCTTCCCCGCTTGGTCGCTGCAGTGCGAGTGAAGCCACGTACCGGACGGCCATCGTGCTCGTAGACAAATTGTGGTTTTAATTTGCTAGCATTGCAGAGGCTGGCAGCAGCGTGCTGAAGACAAATTTTCTACTTGTTCGTCGTCATTCGCCGCAGAGGTTTTTGAAGACCCTGTGTAAGCGTTGAGACTTGCCGTTGAGAACACCTGGACATTTTTATGAAAGCGCAGTGCCGCAGGAAAAAGCACAACTTGCGAAAGCAAGTTAATTTCGCCGGTCTCGCGGCGGATCAAAGCTTCTTTGGCACACCGAAGTGCTGCGTCTCTGCCTTCGCACGCTTGAATACTGTAAAACCCTTTAGTTTCACGGCCCCTATTTTTTGCGAATCGGTCACAAAGGACAGAATCGCTGCCACTGAATTTCGCGAATTCCAGATGCCTGCATTGAAATTCTTAAAAATCGAACTTTTTGCGTGCCCTTAAATTTCGCAAATTTTTCAATTCGCGAAAAATTAAGGGCTCGCGAACATTAAGGGTTTTACAGTATTGATCAAGATTCGACGCCGTGTGGATGTGTTTTGTGAGTGCAATGTGTGTGAAGCCGTTTGTGCTTCTGGAGAAGCCTTTTACTTTACCGACAGAAGAGGGGGGAAAGGTACGTCTTATTTTTCGTCGTTCAACAGTTTGCAGAACGCCGCACAACAGCTCCTCATCACTGATCAGTGGTCTGGCTCATTATCAAAGGTGCCATCAAGTTTGAGCGTGGCTCGCCTAATTGTGATTTGTCACCAGATTGCACAGGGCCGCGCTTCAAAGATTTCTAATCTCGCCTCTTCTACTTTTGCCTTCGAAAACCATCCTTGCTCCACAGCTAGCTTTGCTCTATTCGCCCATTAGAGTAGATTTGGAACATAGCCATGGTTGATAGTGCATAAGAGTAACGCATACAGATTGTTTTCCCCTCTTTATTGATAGCAAGCTGCCGGAACATCTGGACGATCTAGAATTTACTCTGTGGCCAATATGTGATGTGCAAAGACATCTATGCGCAACACACCCTCAAACTTTGCTGGGGCACCGAATCTTGATCGGTATGTAAGCGTACAAAGGCACAGAGACGCACCGCTTCTGCGCGCTGCCAAGGAAACTTTGATCACGCTGCGAGACCGACGAAACTTGCTTTCGACGAGTTGTGCCTTTTTCCTGTGGCACCGCTCTCTCATTAAAGGGGCCCTGCAACAACTTTTTGACTGGTTTTTAATTTGCACCAACCTAAGCGCACTGAACGTAGTAACTTAATGAAACTTTTCTTTTCGCAAAATTCGCTTTATTTTAAAAGTTATAGGCAAATTAGAATTACAAAAACAAGCAAAAAATAACCGCCTTCATGACGTCGTAGGTCCTGGCTTGAGTGGCCGTGAACTAGAGGAGGAATAGTGAGCTCATCGAGCGCTCACGGCTGCCGCACTCCATGTCGACGGCTCGAGAGGGCGCCACTAAACCGTGTGTTGGATGGGCTGTATGAAGCGGGCAGCCAGGGCGGCTCGCATTGCATTTTCTGCGCAATTAAAGACTATTTCGGCATAACACTTCATTGGCCACAAACGACAGCAAACACGGGGTAAAGATCAGTACAGAACAGGAGCCACTTCGCGCTGCCATACCGCCAAATGGCCTTTCTACGCTCCGGGACCTTTCTACGCTCGCCGTTCGCCGGCGCCTCATCCCACTAGCCCTTTCTAGTATGCGCTGTTTTTTCCGCCGCTTGGTGGCGGGAATGTCGACGGGTCATTTCTTGTTTCCGTACTTTATAAACTGCATTTGTTTCTTTTATGATCTAAAATACTGAACAAAAACTACTTTCATACATATTTGAAACGGTTCGCGACACTTATATTTTCTATCTCGACTAAAAAAAAATCTTTTAGCGGCTCTGACCAGTAGTAAAGCCAGGACCTAAGACGTCACATTTTGCGCGCTTTCGGTACCGCGGGTCGCCCTTGTCGGTGGAGGAGGTTTCCGCGTCGTCCGGTTAAAATATGACGCACTGATATATATAGTCGGTGACAGGTCAAGAACGAAGTGGAAGCTCCTCCCACCCCTTCCACTTCGGCGCAGCGAACGGTAGAGAGGAGGTCGCCTCCCCTCCAGCGTTCGTACTACTAAAGTGGAAAGAGGTGGGAGGAGCTTCTACTTCGTTCTTGACCTGTCACCGACTATAGTTACTCTCTCTGTGCCCGCTGGCTTGCCCGAACCCCAAGAGACGTGGAAACCGCAAAAAAGGTAGACGCTTAAATATGATTGCAGGGCCCCTTAAGATTTCCATGTGTTCTCAACGGCAAGTCTCAACGCTTACACACGTACGGTCTTCAAAAACTTCTTCGGCGAATGACTACGAACAAGTAGAAAACATGTCTTCAGCACGCTGCCGCCAGCCTCGATCTGCGACGCTAGTGAAACCATAATTTGTCTATGAGCAAGATGGCTGTCCGGTGGCTTCACTCGTGGGAGCGGGAAGTGCGCAAACTTTTGTTAAAACTCAAGGTTCGACTGGTTTGCCGAACCTTCGAGCTTTCACCAACGTTACTAAAACCCTCAGTTGGGAAACTCACCCTTGAAACCGGGGCCACTGGCGTCCACCAAGACCGAGCTAAATACGATAACAGCGCCACCCTTCAGCGACGAGTTGAAACATGAAAGTTGTTTTACATAGCTACTGCGAGACGGCCCTGCGAGATGGCGCCACTGGCCCTTGCCCGACTCGACGCGCAGCAGTGCAGTTCTCGGAGTGGACGCTGCGGGAGAAATGGCAGCGTTGCAATCGCTATTAGCTCGGTTCTCGAGTACAGATCGAAGCCACTTTTTTAAAGCAGGCTTTATGACAGTTTCCCAACTGAGTGGTTCTAGTAACGTTGACTTTCACTAATGTCCGAAGAAGTTAGACTTATGGACAGTGTTGCCCGGCTTCTACACAAATATGTCGAATTTTGGGAAAAAAATAATTTAAAAACAAGTTTATTTCATATTTTATAAACTGGTTACCAATGTTTACACCATTTAAAAGCGAAAATATGCGCTTTTAATCTTTTTGTTACTTAGTA
Organism: Ixodes ricinus; assembly: GCA_037355805.1. Taxonomy (NCBI): domain Eukaryota; kingdom Metazoa; phylum Arthropoda; class Arachnida; order Ixodida; family Ixodidae; genus Ixodes; species Ixodes ricinus. The sequence continues at coordinate 92,156 of JAZHYW010040314.1, read as the reverse complement.
ACGCGACCCAGTGATGCCAATACGCCCAACAAATATTGCACTTTTCCTCCGCCAGATAAAGTCAACTGTTTTATTGTTTTAATTTTCTCGCATGCATACAATCGTCGAACTTCAGTCGAACCTGTTTCGAACATCACGTTGAAAGTTTGAAAAAGTCTAACTAGGTCGAACTCGAACCTGGGCAGGTTCTTAACATCGCAGGAAAGGCTACAAGTGCGAGCTCCTTGCTCTAGGGCACATCTCAGCGGCACAAGCTCCCGTGCATTAAAGGGATACTACAACGAAATTTCGGCGCTCATTTTTTGGTCTATATGTGTTCAAAGGAGCAGTATCACATGGAACATACCAATATCTTGTTAAAAAAGTCTCGAAAAGGAATTTTAAAACGAATTAAACGAGTGGCAATAGCACCTGGTGGATGTCGCTAACGCCTGATCGTTTGTAATGGCCGTCTAGGAACCTTGACAGCTAGTGACGGAGGTTGTCTCGCCTCCGGCTACGACGAAAGAAGAGTGGAACGAGGAACTCCCCTCTTCCCAGAGAATCCCTTTTGTGTGCTCGCAGAAGTCGCTATTGTCCCCCTACAAGATTATAGAAGATTAACCCGTCCACTCAAAATTCCATTACAAAAGCAGCCGCTTCGGTGGCTGGAACGACCACGGCCATCCTCTCGACGTCAGCCTCGCCGTAGCTTTGCTCGTCCAGAGACGAACTACGTCACGATTGCGTTGGATGTCACGTGCTCTAAGCTGGGCCTTCTCGAGCGCTTGCCAGAGAGTGGGCCGTTTATAACGAAAAATACAGCCACCAGGATCAAAATACAAACGTGCGATTGTCATTTACGGATATTGTGGATCATATTCCACCTATTTTTGAACACGACGGGAATATTTCAGTCTAGTCTTCGCTGCGGTACAACATAAGGTGAAACGGAATGAAAGATTCTACGCCAAACCATAAATACTGCACTGTGCATTAGTGTTTTCTACTCATAATAGGTGGCGCAAGCTGCCTCCCATTTCATGAAGTGGTGCGCTTGATTGTCTTCACTAAAAGAAAGACAAACAAAAAATTGTTATTTTATTCATGTTGTTTTTATAGAGCAATTGTTGAACGAATGCCTAAGTAGAATCAATGCAACATGTAACGTTGATGTAACCGACGTTAGATCATATAACCAATTATTGCACTGAGCCGGCTGAGCTCATCGGGTTTTCCATCAGCCGTCGGCGCTCTTTTCTTTTGTGGAAGCTTTTTTGTGTGTGTGCTTCAACGTTTGAAATTGAACGGCGCTGAACGGTCGAATCGTTGAACCTTGTGTCGCATTGTACCCTGTCCTCCGCCCAAATGCTCCTGTTTGTGTGCTAACGTGTGGTGCATATTTCTGCTGGTACAGTGATGGACAGGAGAGCCATGGACGAGAGTTTCATCACCGACACCAGTAGCAGCGTGTAAGTTCGCTGAGCTTTCTTCGTTACAGTGTTTTGGATTCTGACGTACGGGGTAGAGCGTTTTGACTGTCTTCGCGTTCTGTCCAAAAAATAAGTTACGCTCGGGCGCAAAAGCGACGTAATATATAATATATATATATACAGTTGTTTTGTCTTTCGTCGGGTCGCATGCAGGCAGTCTTCGTTTTGCTTGGACGGTGCGACAAGCTCAAAGATTGACAGTTGTCGGCTGTTGCGTCGTCGTATTTGCTGCGCGGCAAGATATTTTTGTAAATTCCAAGTTTAAAATAGAGTTCAGTATTGTAGACGAAACGTTTTCGAAAGTGCTTGAGGTTTGCGCGGTTCTCACCTAACTGCGCGTCGTTTAGTTATTATCGTTGGATGATTTAGGATTCGCCTTCCGCAGTGCGCGACCCTCCAAAGCTACGATAGATTCTGAGGACACCCGAAACTTTAGTCTAACCCCAAAACAACCATTTCAAATGTAAAAAAGGAAAAAGGTACGCGGTAAAATACTTTACTACATCGATTGTCTCTTGTCAAATTAAATTATCACTCCGGTGTAGTATAGTACCCGATGATGTTACCGAACTTCAACCGGCAATCCTCACACTCCCGCATTTCAACGCCACCAAGTACGCGTGTACCGGTATGGTAACCGGTGGATTCTCTTTCCTTTGTTTTTGAACGTGGCGGCATCCGGCGCGCATGCGCGGTGGAGGACTGGGACTGGCGATAGGTCGCAGACTTCTCCGACTGCTCCGCATCCTCTCCTGAGAACGCCATCCGCAATTTTCCGGTGTCTTGCGATGAAATCCTCCGACATGGTGATGTCTGTCCGGCGTTGGGCACTCGTCTTCGTCCGCAACTGCCTCTGCAAGTTGGCCTCCAGGCGATACTCCAGGCTCTAGACGCAGGTCTCGAAGTTTGCCGATTGAGGCAAGAGTGCGGCGACATCGCGTTTGGACTGTAATTTTGCCAAGGTGTCAATCGTAGGCGCTAGCCCTGATGCGACGTTGTAGCAGTTATCTTCGCGATTTGTAATTCAAAGCTGGCGTCGTCGGTTCGTGTTACACGAGACAGATTTCGACGAGGAATCGGGCTAGGTGGGGCCCACGGAGGAAATTTGCAGGAGCGTTTGTGTCGGATGTTCTGATGTTGGGTTTTCCCCGAGTTGGAGCGATGAGTCTCGATTTCGGTGGCTCTCTCCGCCGATCTATTCAAGGTTGGGCTGAAGTGCATTTTTCTTTTTAATTCACTCGAGGTGTTTCTTTACTGTAAATAGAAGTTGCCATCGCGAATCTTGGGAACTCCAACCCAACACTAGGTACTCCTGGGATGGGTCACTGTGTCTTGCAAGATGAAGGTATAATTAGCGTGTTTTGTATTCCATATTGAGGACAAAACAGTTCATTGCAAGCTTCATCTTAATGGCAAGCATGCGAGGAAATTGTAGGTGGCTCTGTTAGAACCTTTCAACGTTCCCACGTGAAATTAGTGAAGTAATCCTTCAACACTTGTCCTCATCTCTCAGAGGAGATCCAGAGGTCTCGGTCGGTGCTCCATTGATGGCAGCACAAGCCAGTGAGTACTACTTTCCTGCAACAAGCGTCTCCAGGATTCAGTTAACAATGTACCGTAACCATGCTCTCCTGCTCCAGTTATAAACTGGTTGTATTTCCAGATGCTGATGCATTACAATTGATTTCTTCAAGTGAGGCACACTGTGAAACCACATTTCTGACAGATTGGCCTCTTCCATTTCAGGACGCATGATGCCGTTGCAGACGAAGAGCTTGAGAGATTACGAAGAGGTGATTAGTGTTCCTGCTACTCCAAGGCGCTTGTACCATGACATTAACCTGTTACTTTCTTTGCTGCCTGTTTATTCTTTTTGTGTGTGTGTGTTTTTGTGAGAAAGTTAAGCATTGACTATACCATGTGCCTTCGCAGCATTTAATCAAGCTTGAAAGGGAGAACCTTCATCTTCGCCTGAGGCATTTCTACATGCAGCAGCAGAAGGATCCAGAAGCCAGTGCTGGCACTGCTGAATTTGAGGCCTTTGTAAGTACCGTGCCCTTGGCAGCCATTGAATTACGGAGATTTTGACAGAAAAGGCTATGTAGTTGAGATTATGGAGCTTTCATCTGGCCTTTGGGGAACGAATTGCTGATTTAAGGTGCTCCTGTAGCCTTGCAGCTGAGGTATGCGGTTGCATGTTGTGAGCCGGTGAACATGGTGGCATGAAGTGAATGTGTCTGTAAAGTGTTTATTGTAAGCACTAAATAGTCAAAATGAAAAAAAAGAAGTATAGTTTCACAATTTGTTTTTGTTTTGTTTTGTTTTTATAGAAAAGTGAAATGCTTGGTGACGTTGATAGACTTACCAAGGAGATTGGAGAAAGAAATGCCCTTCTTCAGAAGACTTGGTGAGCTTGTTTTCACATATATTTTCTCTCTTATAGTTATTTGAACTTTTTGGTAGTATGACTGATGGATGATGTAGGGCTGAGAGATGCTCTGCTACAATTTCGTTTTGTTCAGGCTGACCGTTGAACAGCAACATGATGCCATCGAGCAGCTGAAACAGGAGAAGGCTGATCTGGAAAAAGAACTTCACAAATTTCAATCAGTGAGACTGTTTTTGTGTATTTTCTTAGAAGAGCTCCTTCCGGATGTTACCTTCAGTTATTTTTTCCCTTTCTTTGTTTTTTTGTTGTGACCAGAATTGTAAACGTGTGTTGCAGAAAACAAGTTTTGCTGAGGCCGTTCATGACGACAATGTGAAAATGGCAAACAATGTCTCCCAAGTTCAAAGGCAGAACAAGCACCTTGAAAGTGAAGTCAAAGTGAGTAGTATTTGCAAAAAGCGATTTCATTTTAGTTTGTTCCAAGAGAGTTAGTGCATCATCACATTGACTATATAACATTCCAGAGATAAACAGCATGGCATACCAAATTTGTTTTGGAGATCAAACTCTTTTGCGATTGGGAGAAGCTTTGCTTGGGAGCAGCTCGTGCCTCACGCCTCAGTCAGCTTTGTTTAAGCTAGATGCACTTTCGTTAACGTTCATCACATTCTCAATCTCGCCATTACAGTAGACTTAACACAAATTTCTTTTGCGCATTGAGGTAGGTTTTTTTCACATCATTTCCACCATCCCCGTGGGTGCACCGTTTCCGCGTCGAGGTTTCTGCGGTGTCTTCCTCTTTTTCGTCGACGTGCTCGTGCAGAGTTAGACGTCTCTTTTTTACTCCGAGTCAGTATGCGAGTCTTGAAATCCTACGGCGTGGGAACGCATTACAAAGACTGCAGTCATTGACAGAATGAAAAGACGGAAGGGTTTCAGTCGTCCCACCTCCAGCGTGAGCTTTCTACCTTCAATAATGCTCCTGCGTCCCTTGAGCCTCGAGCTTGTACGTGCTGGAGGCTGGGCGTTGAAAAGAGATGCCCCATCGTTCTCACCTCGTCAGTGACCGCTCCTCTGTGACATACTGCTCCTCTTAGGACACCTGCCGCAGGCTTTGAAGATGCGCCTGCAGGAGCTGGAGAATGTGGAGGCGCCGTCCATGAGACACCAGCTGGACAAGAAGATCCTGGCGCTGAAGAACCTCTCGACGGTTGTCACCAGGCAGGAAGACGTCATCGAGGCCCTGCGCTCGCAGCAGGCACTCCTGTCGTCCGTCGAACCCATGACCGAGGGCCTTCCTGCAGCGCATTGAGGACGCGCTTGCCTCCAAGGACATCCAGGGCGCACTCCTTGCCAAGGACAAGTTCAGGCGTGACCTTGGCAACGTGAGCAATATTCGAGTCCTATGCTTTCCTCTCCATGCTCGTTGCCATCCTTCTCCTTTTCTAAAGCATAAAATTATTTTTAACGAAACCCCCCCCCCCTCCCCCCACAATCCCAAAATTTTGTCCCTCATCCGTCCATCCGTTTGTGCATCTTCCTCTAAATTTAGCGAGGAAATTAACATCACGTGACATATATACCAAGTGTAGAAGCTGGCATCACGTGACCTATACATCAATTTAGTTTCTTCGCTAAATTTAGTGGGGAAATATATGTCACGTGACACATCAATACCACTCCCCATCCGTCCACCCTCCTAGGGTTTCTTCCCAACCTCTCCCTTCCCCTTGCTCCCCCTCCACTTACATTCAATTCCCTACCTTTTCCCCTTCCTGCTCCCTCTACCAGTATCTCCCCATTCTCCTACAGTGCCCTCCCTCTCATGGGAAGAGTCCTTGGTTTTTGGTTCTTATATTTTTAAAAATTGGGGAAAGGAAGGGTAGGAGGGTTAAAATAGAATGCCTTGTTCCAAACTAATAATAAAAAAGTCATTAAAAATATTCTTGAATTTGGGTTTTTAGATTACATTTAGAAAGATATAAACATAATTAATAATATAGAGCATTGATCTGTTTCAATTTATGGATTTTATTTTTCACAATCAAGTTATTAAGTACATACAAGATAGCATTGGAACATAGTACATATAAGAGCTCACTTGGGCTTTTCGATTTTTCATAATTACCGTAGAAATACTGGGCAAACGCCCACTCAAACTTTGGAGGTAATCACAAAAAATGGGGGATGGGCGCTTGTCCGGTCATCCATTTTACATATAAATGTACTGTGCGTATTTCCTCAGATCTTACAAATTTGGTAATGGGCATTTAATGTGGATTGGGCGGATCTGCTGTATTCCAAGGTATTGTTACATTACATTACAGCTTATGCATACATTTGCAATGCACAACAATATCACTTCAGTTGACAGGCACAAAATATCTGCCGTTTCATTACAAGAAAGTTTAAAAGATGCCTTCCCATCCATCTTTTTTTTTTTTTGGGGGGGGGGGGGTTGGAACATAGATAAAAGAAGGTCAAAGGATACTTCACAATAGACATACTAAAAGCAACATTTTGGGGCTCAGTCTATGTCACTGCAGTTCACTGAAGCCAACAGAATCTAGGTTTGTTTCCGAGGTCTGGAGCCAGCGCATGTGTTCCTACCCACCATTCGCTTCCTAGAAAATATTTTCGGAACAGAGTAATTAGAAAAGTAAGGGGAATTCAATTTTTGAATTTGGGGGAAAAGGGGGTTTAACCCGATTTTCAAGAAACATGTTTGAGGTGTAAATATACAACAATGAGGGTTTCACCCCAAAACGAGGGACAAATTCAGTTTCTCCATTTCTCTCTCTTCCCTCCCTCCTTCTCCCAAAGCTTCTCCTCAGCATCCTACACTGCCCTCTCCCCTCCCAGTTGCCTCCTTTCCCACTCCCACCTCCCCTGGTCACGTGACACACCAGTTCAGCTTCCTAAAATCCACCACTTTAGAAATAACCCTCGCCACCTGGCAGAAAACGGGGTTCGAGGATTCTGAGGAAGTGTCTTTGAACAGACTTGGGATAAGCCACAATAGGAACAAAAGAGACTTTGGCGGAGCCCGATCTAGGTCAGAGCAGCTCAATAGAGCCAGCCAGATCTTGCTTCCTTGGTCTAGGGGGTGCCCACGCTCGCTTGAGCACGTGCTCGTGTATTTTGTACCAGTACCTCCCGAACCGGCGATTTCCTAAAGGGGTTCATTAATGAAAAATATAGGTTGTTTACTCTTAGAACAAGTGCTTAATGTCCTCTAAACAATTGAAACAATCGCTCCTAAATACTAAATACTGCCACCAATGTCTTCTCTACTTACCCGTCCCGTTTGTTCTGTTGTTTCCCAACCACATACTGATCCATGTGTCTGGCTACCTGTGTACCCTTTCTGTTCTCTCCTGCTGTCTTTGTCGGCTTCACCTGCTTGTCCTTGCTTCTCTGGCCCTCTTGAAAGCTGTGAAGGGATATTCGGAGGGTGCTCAACTACTATAGTGGGACGCTATATAGTTACTCTTGTACCCTCTTTTACTTTATGCCTTTGCTTGTTACAGAGTGGCGGGCTTTTCTCAAAGCCCAATGTTTTTAGAAGTAGCAGCTACTGTGTTTTTACATATCTGTTTAAAACTTCTGTTATGTCAAACCCAGTGCACTATTGGTCGCTCGGAGCTGTGTTTAGGTATGTTCCTGGGCAATTGACTGACTCTTGAGGAGGTACTTTTGGGCATTATGCGAATAGTAGACTTTGAGTTCGAAGCGAACAGTGGTTTTGGCTGAATATTTTTAAATTAAATATTGGAATAGTTTTTACAGGCCTTTCACTACTGTGCACCATGCTTAAACGAAAATGCAGCTCAATTCCTGATGGTTGTTTCCAACCTTCAACTTGTCCACTTCTAAGCTCAGGTATAACTATATGTATTTATGAACATGCGGTGTATAGAGGCCGAATTTGTAGAAGCTAGCCCAATCATGGGGATTTATGAATTGTGCATGCTATATGCAATTTTCTATTTTTTTTTTCAATTTTCTTTTTGACGACAAAAAGAAAAACGCAAATAATGACTGCGGGTTGTTAAGGCATCGCTGCATAACATATACTTCTCACTGAGCACCTGTGCAGTGCGGGGAAGCTATACCTACGAAGCCTGCAAGCTCCGCTTGTATTGCTTCCCCGCAGTGCATAGGTGCTCGGTGAGAAGCGTACTCAACGGGGCTCACCCGCTGCTATTAACACTTCGAAAAGTATGAATATCGTGAAGCAAATATCGAATAGCGTAATATTCAAAATTACTATTCAAATATTCGCACAACACTAGTATTTATATATGCCTAATGTCTACCGAAATACTACCTACAAAAGACCAACTGCCAATTACTGCACTAATAATCACTGCATTTCTTAACCTATACAAAATGCATTGTAGCCACTCCCTTTCTAATGCCTTTGGCCCTGAGGGCATATAAAATAAATATATATAAAAAATATTTGTGGCTTAAAATCACCTTTTTTTTTAATGAAACTGCCAATTGAGAATTAACTGCTCAGGGTTGTCATCTGTTATTCAGTAACTTGCAATGCTGACCTGGAACTCTGAATATTTGACAAGTTCTAAGCTGTCTGAGGCCTATCCTCATTAATAAAAACAATAGAATCTATAAAACAATCTTTTTATGACCAACAAAAGTAGAAAATGTGTAAAAACATGAAAGCATAGTAATCATGCATTTATGAAGAAAAAAAAAAAGACTACATCCTTTCTGCTTGGTTTGTGCTAACAACTGAATGCCAGTGGGATGATTTAACATCAACGTGATATGAAGATACATCTTAGCGTGTTATTTTTCTTCCTTCCTAATTATCTCTGTGCGTTTTTGAAAGGCAATCTTTTGTTCAAACAGGTTGTCAGCAAGCATCACACTTCCCAGCAGGACATATCGGCTGAATTTTCTCATTCCGAGAGCTCGCTAAAGAAGCAGGTTTGGCAGCTTGAAGCAGAGCTTGAGGCAAAGGAAACCACGATTGAGGTAGTACTGACCTTGTTTTTTAAAGTTTTCAGCATGTGCATACACATGTGCATGGTAGAAAGCTACTTTGACAATTGAGTTGTAGTTTGTAGAATTATAACTGACCCCCAGTTTAGGGCCCTGGAGATTGTTTGCACTTCCAGATTAAAGTACCTCATTGGTAATGGAGGTTTATACAAGAACATAAACACAAACAAAGGCAGCAAGCATTTTCTTTTTTATCTACAACATTACTGTATATAGAACAATGTGTCTCATTTTATGACTGTCAAACGCCTCGAAATGTTGGGTGCATTCAGAGAGAATAAAATATATATGATCGGTTTTGACAGTTCCAGAGAAATGTTGCTATTTTTATATTTTTGTTTGATCTGGTCTTTATCTCATAAACATTATTTTTATGAACAATCATACACCAAAATTGTTCAGTAGGCCTTTCTTTTCTTTTAAGCTTGCAGTTACTGCATGATTTATTTCATAATTTCAAACGTGCAACAAGCAATGACAATTCAAATCTGGAAAATCTTTGTTAGGGATGATGACAGCAACACATCTAGAATTGTTAGGGGAGGAGAGCAGCATGTCTACTAGTATCTCAATCTCATTTTTCTTATGACCTTTGGTTTCTCAAAGAACATATTATTGTTATTATTATCATGCTTCAAGGTACATTTAATATACTACTCTTTGGGGTTTTTCTTCTCTCATTCTTAAAGAAATAGTAGAAGAATTCTGCTTATAATTCTTCTCTTTTTTTCATTTTTTTCAGGGTCTCAAAGGTGAAATGCTGCTGCTTAGCTCGAACCACGAATCCTGCCAAGAGAGATGTCGTGACCTCGAAAGCGAAATTGAGAGGTCGTCTCAGATGCACATGAGGATCTGCACCGAGAAGGACAAGCTCTTAGAGTCTGTGCAGTTCAGAGTGCAAGAACTTCGAGAATAGTGCTCAGGTGCGAAAATCTTGGGAGAAAATGAGAACTTCCCAATTAATACTTTGCATGCATCCGAAGGCTTTTGTCAACTTGATGAATGCAGACCTGTTCTTGACTGTAGCACAAGGGTGGTAGAAATCTGTTGTAGGGCAGAGTTTCATGTAGAGGGACTAACAACGGAAGCAATAATTATTCATATTTATTTGTACGACTGTGGACACCTGTATGAGAGAGGAGCCGAGTTTAAATAATGCAACACTAGTCAAACTACTAGACCATCCCTGCGTGCCTGCGATCCGTATTAGTACTAATTTCCGGAAATACTTTCAATTTGCTTTTGTAGACTGGAGAATCTGTTGTATGCTCGTAGTGCTAACTCCTTGAGCCTTTTGCTTGCCTTCACATGTAGAAAAGGGACTCCGTGCATTCTGGACTGCACATATTTATTTAGGAACTAATTCAACTGATTGTGTCTGCAAGGTTTGTTAGTGCCCTTCTTTTCTAATTGTCTTACTTTATAATATATATTTCGGCATCAACATACCAAAATGTGTGTTAAGACAGTTTGTTAGCCTAGAAATTGCTATGTGTTCTGCATGCAGGAAGCACTAACCCTGAAGAGCCACCTGACAGCTCTGGAGAGGGAATGCACATCATTGCAAGCTGCTGTCCAGGCTAAGTCAAACTTCATTCAGGTACTCCTATCACATCACATTGCCCTTGTAGATGGTCTTTGCAATGAGCTTGTACACTATTGACAAAGCACCCGGTTGGGTCGCAACTGAGGTTTGTTGTTCTCCGTTGGAACAACGGAGAAGGGACCCTTGACAGAGTTACCCATTTAAAGGGGTACTGAAACAAAATTCTTGCGCCTATTTCATTCTCTAAATGTCAACTATGTTCTGGCAACACCACAGAGACATTGATTTCTTGTTCGAAACGATACCAAATCTTTATTTGAAATGAATGCACCGATTACTAGATTGCACCTGGTGGATGTTCCCAAAGCTACTGCAAACGTCCACCTTCCCATAAAAGGAGTGCAGCTCCGCAGAAGTGTGACAGCAAGTTCCATGCGTGCGCTTTCTGTCAAACTTGGCCGAACCGGATTTCCCTTCTTTCCCACGCTTATTCAACTCCTGCAGAGAAGGGAAGTTTGAAGCGGAAATGAGTCACTTTTGCCTCCGCCGGCATTGCCGAACCAGTCCTCGGGCATCTCAAAGGGCCGGCTCGTAATGCTGCGTTACGCTGCAAGTGGCAAAACTCACAACCACGCCAGCCTTCTTGTAGCCTTACCCGTGAAGGGAAACTTGACGTCACAAACGCGCCGGAGGTGCCGGATCTCCCGAGACGGGTCACTCTCTCCAAAGGCTGCTTTCGAGCACTCGCTGGAATCTGCCTTATGGACCGAAAAATATAACCATTCGTTCAAAATACATAAATCTGATTGTCATTAGCAGATTTTGGAGATCATGTTTAACTTGTTTCTGAACGTGAGAGATATATCTCAATTTTCATTTCAATATCCCTTTAAGAGGGTTTAAATGCAGAACGTGCTGTAATGGAAGGAATGTCACACGAACATTGATGGACGCTAGTGCTGCGTCAGTGTCCACTTGCTACTCATGTCCAATCTGGCGTTTCATGCTGGCTTCCGTTTTTAAAAAAATCTCATTACTATGGCCTTGTTACCATGTACTCTACCGCGTAATGAACACAGTTTTTCCCTGAAAGATTGACGCATATTTGGGGGTGCATTTAATTACACGGGGTAAAAATTTTGTGCATGAAATGTTATTTTAGGTGCCCATCTGATGGGGGCATTAACTGTGGCACGTCCATTGACAAAGGTGCACCCATGACTGGTCATGGGGTGCACCACAGTAACCAAGCTCTATAAATTGCATGCCTTTCTTTTTAAAACATATTCAATTTTTTTTTTTTTTTTACCAAACAAAAAGTTTTCTATGAAGCTCACTCGTACGGAGGGCTACGCGAGTGTTCCTAGGCCTAACCACTTTCAATTTCGCTGTCCAAAAGCAGATTGCACATGACAGCGTGCTTGTGAACGTCAATGCATACACAGCGACGGAAGTCTCGGGCTGGGCAATTCCTTAAAGGAGCTGTGCAAACGATTTTAACGTTGAAAAATTGGCATCTTCCACTTTTGACATTGTTTATCTTGTCACAAAGGACAAAACACACCTCCTTCCTCCCAGATGTTGCGATTCCTGCCGCATAATCGCTGATGGCAAAATTGGAATATTCTGACCTGCAGACGCGAACGGCAGTGGCCATGAGGACCACGCGGCATGACATCAGTGGGGGTCTTGTAGAAAGATACTACCTGCTCGATGAAAGTGACTTTTCTATAAACCTTGTCGTTGCAACATAAATATAAATGTCAAAACCTGGTATCATCAACAAAACTTTTATTATGATGGAGTTTTAGTGACGCCATCTATCCTAGGTCCACAAGCGCCGCCGCCCTGTCTGCACTGCAACAGCCACCAGAAGCCGGAGGGGGAGGGGGCTTAATGGAGAGGGATGGCCGGACCCGGATGAGGTTTTCCTCCTTTCATTATATTGTTCGCATCTGCGCCAGCACGTAGGTCACGCCGCGACGCAAGCGGATGAGTTTTCACTGCTCACTGATGGCTCTAGAGCGAGCTCACCGGAACTCATTGACGCACAGCGCACGTGACTCGAAGATGGTGAAAGGAGAGGTGCTGAAACCCCACTCTTTGTCCATTTTAAAATAAAAACTAGGACATGCAGGCAAAGGCGTTTTTGTTCTTTACTTCAGAAAGGTCAAGACACTAATCCTACATTAATTAATTAAAGCGCTGAAATTGTTGCACAGGTCCTTTAACCAGCTTTGTTGGCCGTGTGTAAGCCGGCTGTTGTGTTGTTATAACACAACCGAGCGGTTGTGTTATAACAATACAACTCCCCACCTGCTACCATAACGCGTGCTGCTGTGCTGCCATGCTTGAACTTGATTTAATTTGACTACTGACCTGGCACCTCTCGGGCGCCATGACTTGACCTGGTGGCTGGCTGGGTCGGTTCGTCAAACGCAGTTCAGGACTAGCAGAGGCGAAAAATGGGTGCGTTCATTGCACATGAGGAAAAAGATCCAAATATTGATGACTGTTTTGAAAGGCTGCAATAATTATGTGAGTAAATACGGTATCTATGGCATGTTGAGCGAGCACTATTGCACCTATGGTGGGGAGGTAGAAGAGTACAAGCACATGCTTTGGAGGAAACGGAAAGATGCAAAGTAGCAGGGTCAAAGCTGGGGTGTGCGACCACAGAAGACGCAAACTTTGTTTCTCTCCTGCTAGAGCACTAACTTTTGCAGCACTTTCTTTTGGAGACTCTATGCACGACAATATTTGCCCCATGGAGGAACAAAATGTGTACTATATACATTTGTGCAACATCAGTGTGATGCAGTGCACAATATATTTTATTGCCACTGCCTTTGCCACAATAGTATTAGGGAAAGGGGCTGAATTTGTTTTAGCTTAGGGCACATACAGGCCACAGGAGAGTAGACTAATGTCCTTGTTAGATGGGCTGCTTAAACTGTCATTGAATCTCTAGTGTAAATCATATCTGGTTTTACATTATCTTTCTAAGTGGGAAAGTAAATTGCTTAGATGAACTTTCTTTTGTTTATAAGCATTTCAAATTACATATCAAAACAAATACTGCCCTTAAAGGGCAACTCTGCTCAATTCCAAAGATTATGGGATAATGAGTGATTTCGCATTACAAAAGCCCTAATAAAGACACTATGTCATTTGCTTGAAAAATGGGATATATATTTTTAAATCTATCGAAACGGAAACTTCGGTTCCGTCCGGCAGCATTGGCCTCGGGTTGCCAAGAACTATGGCTATCACTTGGTACGAGATGTCGTGTGGTCCCTCTATGCGACGACAAGTGGGATTGAGCGGGTGTACCAGGCGTAAGAGTCGTCTGCACCGCACTCTTCACCATGTTTTGGCGTTCCACGACGTTTGACGACGTCTGCACACCTGTGGCATAAGTCTGCGCACATAGTGTCCATAGTGTGGACGAAACTCCGAGAAACGATAATAACAATCAATGAGACGATGACGGCGGTTGTGACGCGGGAGACCGCGGTAACGGCGGGGACTATGGCGGGGCAACAGACGGCTCCCACAAAGTGCACTGCGCTTTTGGGAGCCAATCACATAGACGCCGCTGAGCGCCGAGAGAAACGTTGCTGACGCCGCCTGTTATGCTTGTCCAGAAAGGTACAGACAAGCAAAAGGGGGCAATGGGGATGACGTTCAGCTCAATGTTAACTATGCCCACGTCGTAGCCTTGACTGCACTGTTGTTTGCGCCTTTGATTCCCCTGCACGAGTCAGCCGATTTCGGCAACCTAGCGAGTTGCAAAATTTGCTGGACCATTTAAGCAACATTTAGACGAAACTATGTTGTATTATTTGACAATGTGGTCTTCTAAAGTGATACTGAAGAGGACTGCATTGTTTTTCAAAAACAAAAATGAAGCGGAGCTGCCCAGGGGTGTGACATCTGCGCCAATAACGCCATTTTGATACAAACCCAATTTCCTGTGCCTAGTTGCGCCAAAAACGCGAAATCGGTCGAAATTGCTCCACACTGCGCCAAAGTAACTCAAAAACCAAAAGGAAAGTTTGCGGCGACGCTAGATTTAGCGGGAAACGAGAGCTTGGTTGGCAACACTCAATCTCGTCGTAGTAAAGTACACGGCACGGGTACAGGCCGCCGCATTCGAAGATTTCAGCTGTAGTACCCTTCCAAACTCCGCGATACGTGGTCTTTTTTTGATTTTCCTACTACTTTCCGCTATCATTTGTGACTGCACGCTAACGGTGCGCTGTCACGCTTGGTTTCGCTGTCTGGCCAGCGGAGGTACGACGCACTGGCTATCAAGAGAGCAAACCTTAGTATTTCGTTCGTTTTGATAGTAAACCTTTTCTTAAAAGTGCTATTGAGTGCCTCCATTGTGTAATTATTCATTCGTGTCCGTAATCGCGTCAAAATGGACGTCGCCGTCGCCGTGAGTACTCTTCGGTTATCACTACACACATGCTTCCAGTGCGTGAACAATCGAATGAATCGGTCACACACCTGTATTTAGCGTGCATGTGGTGCTCATCGCTTTTCTAACAATTCACTATTTACCTTGTGACTAACTTTTGTGGGAGTTTTTTTTTTTTTTTTCTATCTGCACGTGCTTTTTACGAGCGTCCGATCGATGTCTGGTTGTATAGTCGAGTGACAGGTCAGCACGATGGAAGCTCTCCCACCCCTTTCCACCTGAGCCGGAGCGAACGGTGGAGAGGAGGCGACCTCTCTCCAGCGTTCAGCTCTGCTAACGTGGAAAGGGGAGGGAGGAGCTTCCACATCGTTCTTGACCTGTCACCGACTATAGTAAACCGTGCTTCTCTGTTCATGCT
Organism: Ixodes ricinus; assembly: GCA_037355805.1. Taxonomy (NCBI): domain Eukaryota; kingdom Metazoa; phylum Arthropoda; class Arachnida; order Ixodida; family Ixodidae; genus Ixodes; species Ixodes ricinus. The sequence continues at coordinate 76,874 of JAZHYW010040314.1, read as the reverse complement.
CTCGAATCACCGCTTTAAAAAGTTTTGCACTACAATTGCGCTCTGGCACCAGTTCGTATAAGCTTGAGGTACCTGATGCCCACCTAGCTTTGCAGCAAGCCTGTGTTTCCTGTCCTCATCTATGCGCATAAAACTCAGCGTTTGCCTTTTCTGTTTTTTTTTCTTTTATATTTTATCTCTGTGCGTATCAGCGCTGATGACTTGTTGGAAACAGGTGGACAAAATAACGATTAAAAAAGCAAAATCTGATTTATGTGATTTATATCAGATTTTTTATGATTTAAATTTCTAATAAGCTGCTCTAATGTTTTCTGCTCCTAATCCGCTTCCAGACTGTAGACTTTTGTGCTTCGAAGTTGCTCCAGAATGCATAAACTGCCGCTCCAAAACGAGAATTTTGTGCTCCTCAGCTGCTCAAATCCAGATTTTTCTGCTCCAAAAATTGCTCAAAACCTGTTTCCCCTGTCTCACCCCTGGTTGCCCTTTAGGTCATCTAGGGATGGAGTCAGCGGGAAAACAGTTTGTTTAAATGTTTCAAGCCTGGTAGTCTTTTTGTCAGTCATTGAACTACCGTAAAGTTCTGAAAAAACGCCCACACAAAATGAAGAGATAAATTATATAAAATAGGGGGTGGGCAACGTTTGAGAATGCAGCAGCAAAATTTTATAAAAAATTGGTGATACGCACAAAGGGAGCAGGCCGCCATTTTCAAACTACCGTATTTACTTGCATAATGAACACTTTTTTTCCCGGAAGATTGACACATATTTGGGGGTTGCGATTATTACGCGGGGTAAAAGTTTGCATTTACGCACATCGTGCAAATGTCATATTAGGTGCCAATATGACACTGGCAAGGTACTGTGGCACGTCTCCATTAATGGAGGCGCAGCCACGGCTGGTTGGGGGGCACCAAGGTAACTATGCTTTATAAATTGCAAACCTTTTTAGGGTGCTTTCGGCATGCCTTTTGCCGGAAAAAAGCGCCCTACGAAGCTCACTCAGCACAGAGAGCAACGCGACCGTTCTTAGGCCTAACCACTTTCACGATTTCACTGTTCGAAAGCGGACCACAGACGACGGCCTGTTTGTTAACATCAACGCAGCTGATTGGCGAAGAATGTCCGGGGCTGGGCGATTCCTCAACCCAAGCTTCGTCAAGTGGGCGTGCCGCTCGGTTTCACGGTTGATCACTTCCAGAACTACGCACTTGCTGCCATTACGAGAGCAGCTTGGCTCGGCTTGGCTTGACCTGGCCTAACCGCTTGGCGGCAAAAAAAAAAAAAAAAAAATTGGCTTAGTGGGCTTGGTGGCTAGCTAAGTTGGACGCTATTTGAGAGTTGCGGAGGTGAAAATTTGATGTGCGTTCATGATGCGAGGGGAAAAAAAAAGTCAAAATATTGGTACCCGTTGTGGGGGGGGGGGTGCGTTTATTATGCAAGTGCGTTCATTATGCAAGTAAATACGGTATGTGAAATGGGAACTGATACCACAGTTCGCACACACTGCAAATCCAAGTCTGACTGCGCGATAAGTACCTTTGCGGGAATTCGCTACAAGCTCCCCTGTCACGAGAGTGAATACCACAGTACACGGATGCAGAACATTTGCGCTTCACGAGTGCTATAAACGTGTGAGAATTTACTATAAACTCAGGTGTCACGGAAACCACATATTGCGCGTGCAGATCGTGGACAAAAGCGAGGGAACCCGATCAGAACATGCATGTCCCGGGGATTGATACTGCAGATTGCGAATGCAGCAGATTCACGTGTCGCAGTGCGATAAACATAAGAGAACCCACGGCCAACACGCTTGTCACACGTACCGATACCGCAGATCACGCGGTTCATGCAATTCTCTTTGGACATCGCATGATCAATATTCAGCGGGAATCATGGTGTAGGCAATTTTTCGGAATCTTTATGTTACGAATATGCAGCCCAAAAATTGGGATGGGCGGTCTCTCGGAGGCGGACATTGTCTCTGAACTTTATGGTAGTTAATTTATATTATATACATATTTCTCTGAAGTTACTAATAGTGTCAAAAAATGAGTAAACTCTCCTTCCATAGCTCATCTGATACAAAGGTGCATCTTCAAAAGCAGTTTGTCACAATTTTAGGGACTCTTTGGGATTCGTGAGATTCCACTTTTCAAGGTATTAATTTTAAGTACTAATCAAAGCTGTCTTCTATCACACTTAAAACTTCCTGTCACTGGAAGCAGTGTGGTGCAAGAGGTTAGAGTTGCGATTGCATGCAGCAGCTTTGAGAAATCTTCTCAGGGGAATGGTTCACCTTCAAGAATGACCAACTCTGATTGGTCCTTTCAGCACAGAAGTAGGATGTATGTTAAAAGAAGGAGAAACATTCGAGTTTTTTTTCTCCACAGTACAGTGAAACCTGTCTAGAACAAACCCACATACAGCGAATTATTGTCGATATCGAACTCGTGGTAAATTTAAATAAAAATGCATGTAAAAAGTACTTTTTATAACGCACAAAATATTGGCTATATCAAACTTTTTCCCCCTGGGAAGGCTTCCAAAAGCGCGCAAACAATCGTCTTCTAGCCTGTCCCTTCCCCCCAAAAAAAAGTAGGAAAGAAAGAAAAATACCAAAAGCTCAAGTTGCAAATCAAATTGAGCGAAGTGAAGTGATTCAGAAGGGGAGAATGCTAAAAAATACACTCTGCACGCACGCACAAAAAAAAAACAACTTATTATCCTAAAACGGTTGCCACGAAGAGAAGCGATTCAGAAGGGGATACAAGCTAAAAGAACAAACTGTGCTTACAACGAACGCATTGTGGGAGTTCGTTGTAAATGTTTTTTGCTATATCGAACTGATCGTAGAGTTTCCTGCTGTTCGTTATAAATGGGTTTGACTGTAGTTCTTAATCGCTTGTATAGAATTTGGGTGCTAACAAATCATGTTGTAAAGCTTTTCTGGCAATGATGTGTCCCAGCCCAAGTTTCTTGCATTGGCAGGAACTCCTGTCGGAGAGGAATGCGGCCGCACTGGAGACAGAACGGTCGTTCCAGGACCTTCTCCGCTCGCTGAAGCAGAAGGATGAGCTTGTCGACCAACTGCAGACGAAGTTGACCTGTGCCACGGAGAAATCAGCAGCGCAGGTTCCCGAACGGATTGGCACCCACGAAGTATCTGGGGGCAACTTGATTGACCTTTCACTACCGGGAACTACAAGTGCCGGAGAGAATGTCACGCAAGAAGCGACTGCGGAGCAAATTCTGGGCCTACTCAAAAGTCCGACGAATGCTGAAGATGGGCTTTCTGACAATCTGGCGACTGAACTGGACGAGCTGTGCTCTATCATCCGCGACCTGGGCCGACAAGCAGGCTTGTTTTCGGAGCTAAGCACTGGTAACGGCGAGCAGTCAGGCATTGCGAAAGCCCTGAAGGATGCCCTGAAAGACGCCCGTGACAGGGGCCTTCGTGTCGCATTACTGCCAACACGGCACGAAGTAGACGACAAAGAAAACGACACCCCAGCTGATGGTAAACCGTGTTCCAAGACCCAATCTGAGCCAAGCGACACGCTCTTACTCTCGACTCTCGGGGAAAAGCTGAAACAAGTTTGCAATCTCTTTGCCATCGAGAAAAACCTTCCAGAGTCCAGTCGCAATTGGAGTGCCAAGGATGTCATGGACCATGTCGAGCTTATTCTGGAGAAGGCGAAGCAATGGACTGCGGACTCTGGCAATGCGTCTTTCGATCTCCGCAAGAGCCACGAGGTTTCGCTCCAGGAGAGCATGGAAAAGCTGCGGGGGGTGGTGCGCTGGCTCCAGGACGAGAGCTCGCGCAATCACTCCGACATTGCGAGCTTCCAAGAGGCGGTGCTGTCGGACCTCAATCCGGCGCTGGAATGCATCGCGGTGCTCCGTGACGAAGTGGACACTCTGTGCGCCTCATGGAGAGCTCAGGACGGCAGCGGGAAGCGCTGCTCAAGCGTCGACGAACTTGTGTACGCCGTCAACTTGTCGGGGAGGCTGGTGCCCGTGGAGTCTTCCCTGGAGACGACGCGGCATGGGAAAAAGCTCGAAGGTATGTGGAGCAGCTCGGCTCCGCCGATAATTTTATGGTTCAGCATACTCTTCTCGAAATTATGCGTCATCTGGTGGCTCAAAAGGCAGTGTAACTTTTGACAAACTAATGGCAGTCGTGGAACTGTGTTTTATTGGGCACAGTCACTTTTGCCCGTCAATGGCAGATGAAATGGTTTTGATCACCTACAATTCTCTAGATTTTGTTTCAATCTCGACGTTGTAAACATAAGAGCCGACAGTACAAATTGTCGACCTATGAGCCCCTTGATTAAATTTTCGCCATCAATACTATTAAGGGCCAAACATGTGCCAGGAGAGTACTGGAATCACACTCTGAAATAAACGCTTAAAGGGTAACTGCAAAGAAAAAAAAAGTGTTTTTTTTAAACAGCCTATATGGGACAAGCATGTCACAAGACAAATCTTCCACGAAAACGAATTTTCTAGCAGTATTTACGCCACAGGACGTAATTTAGTCGGAGTCACAACTTCTCCACATTTGAAACTCCCGCTCTTTCGACGCGCGCGAAATGGCTGTTCTACGTCACTCCGTGACATATAGCACCACTCCGTGACGTATAATACCAAGTTTGTAGCGCGCGATTTAAAACGGACGAAATAGCCGCAAACTAAAATCAGCCTCGCACAATAAATATTGCTGTAAAAGTTTTGTTTTTGGTGGATAAATTGTTTTGTGACATGCTTGCCCCAATTAGGCTGTTTAAAAATACACTTTTTTTCTTTGCAGTTACCCTTTAAACAGCCGTCATATCTCTTATGTGCATCATGTTTGTATTGACGTGTCAAACGTACGGACCTCATGTATCCTCCACTTAGTATTATCTTGAACGTTTTCCTCTGCCTCAAGAAACCCGCCGTTAGTTTGGCACAGATGCTGTGCACTGAGATAATGGTAGTGATGAAAGTTGCCAGGCTGAATTTTGAGAAGGGTGTATTGTAAGGGATGTACACTCCTCTTCAAAATTAGCGCAACCGCTCGATTGCCCAGATATTTATTTGTTTCTGCTAAACGAACCACAGCAGATGGAATGTCCTCCCCAGGCTGGGTTGTGATCGGGGATTCAAAACTTCACCACGTGGTTCGGCCAGAACGTCCAGGAATAGCACAAGAAAGTTCCAAAAACAGACCATCTCTTGGTGGTTTCAAGTTTGAGCAGGACTGTACTAGCCTTGCTGCAGTTCTGCTTTCAAGTATTTTTGCAGTTTTCTGCCTGTGAACCTATCTGCACACTGAGGTAGCTAGCCACCTCTGATGCTCTTAGCTTTGACTCAGGAACTTGTTGCAAACTCGTGGGTAGCACTTGACAAAGCCCGATTATTGATTTCTTGCACTTGTAGGATGTGTCGCAGCAGACCAGCGATGCTGACGTGGACATTGAAACCCTCAAGAGTGACCTTAGCAAGTCCAGGGCACAGGTTAGAATTCATCCCCCTTCTCTCTGTACCTCTATTATATCCAGGGCGGATTTAGAGGGGGGTCCGGATGTCTTGACCCCCCTTTTATTTTCTGCACGTGTAAAATATTAAACGTAAAACGAAGGAGAGGGGGAGGGGGTTCCTAAACATAGGGTACGCTGACCAACACCTGATCCCCCCCTCAGGATCCTGCATCCGCCCCTGATTATATCTAGAGTTGTCACTCGCTAATATAAACCCCTCTGTGTGTAGGGCGTTTTTTTTTTTTTGAAACTTCACATAATTGTTTAAAACAAGCCGTGAAAGCTACACTAATGCGGTTTGTGCAGGTGAGTTATACGGCCAGGGGGACATCGCATAGAGGGCAAATTGTACCGATCAGTCGACTAATTAAGTAAAATTTGTTAATTAACTTTTGAATTAGTGAAAACAGACAATGGCTCCAATTGGAAACTTGCCGAGCGTCATTGACAACCACTAGATCAGTAATCTTTAGAAAGACTGAGCGTGTGAGAAGCACAGTAGTGCGCTAAAGTTATCACTTGTGCAGCCGGAGCAAGGCTACCAGTGTAGCCTTGCTCCTGCTGCACGAGTGGTAGTGGTATGTTAGCCCTTCCTAGGCTAACATTACCATTACCAGTGTGGTATGTTAACCTAGGATGGGTTAACATGGCGACAGTGTTTATGTTCTAGGTAAGGAAAAGCATGGCGTGTGGTATGAGCCGGATCCTTACACGAGGTGCAAGGTGAGCCCTGAGAATGTGTCTGCTGCCCTAGAGTACTTCACGAAAGACGAGCTACAATGTTCGTGCCAAGGTCCCAACCAGAAGGACGTGATCTCTGTCATGCTCGACGGGGAGAAAACGTTTGTGCCAGAGCACTTCCTGACACGCTCAATCTGAGAGGCCTTTCATGTATACAAAGACAAGCATCCTGGTTCCGGCGTTGGGCTAATGAAATTTTATTTCTTGCGCCCTGGATGGGTCAAATGTACTCCACACCAGGAAGTGTGCGCTGTGCCAATTATTACCTTTGTATCGCCGCTCTACAGGAAGTTACAGTCTCAACATTCAACCCTTTGGTGAAATGAACTCAGGATTTCTATGCGACCCACTAACAGGTCTGTGTGTTTAAGGAGACTGTGATCACTGCCCAAAAGGCCAGTCTCTTACACTCGAGGAACTTCATATCCCAGAGGATGAAGAGTTGTGTTTACAACATGGGAGTCCGCGACCTTGTGAAAAAAACATTGGATCCTGAGACTTTCCTAAAAGTCAATCAAGTAACGGTCGAAAGTTGGATATTTCAAAATCCATATCCGACAAAGGCAAGGTAAAGCGATCTACGATGAAAAGCAGTGCATGCAATGCGGGAGCACTGTCTTTCATTTTGACTTTGCTGAAAACTGGACCATCGTGCTTCCTGACAAAGTTCAAGAATACCACTGGAAAAAAAAAACAAGTTATGATATTTACATGCGTAGTGATGACAAGAAAATCTACAAACATCTTTGCTATCATCAATGAGGACCTGTGTGACGACGACGCTCACACGTGCTTGGCTCTAGAAAAAGTGAAAGAGTGGGTTGAAGACAATGTTGCGGTATACTCGCACATGACGTACGTAAGTGACGGGGCCACCAGTCATTTCAAGAATTGCTACCGGCTTCACTAGTTTGCAAGCAACGATTGCCCACAAGCCCAGTGGTTATTTTCTGCGTGTGGACATGGGAAAATGCATGTGACGGAGTTGGCGGACTCGTGAAGCACCAGTCCATGCTGAACAACTTTAGAGAATGTTCAATAAACGCAATTCAGACGGTCAGGATAATTGTGAGCGTTCTATCCGAGAAACTGAAAGACGTGCATCTTGTGTATCTGGACGAAAATGAGGTTGTTCGGTATCATCATGAAAAAAGAAGAGTGGCTGACGCTGCGTGCCTTCCCTGGCATTCAGTCTTGGCACGCGTGGCAGCTGTGCAAGTCATCAACAGAACGGACCTGTGACATATATGTAGCACGGACAGTCGGATCTGGTTAGAAGAAACTTTATTAAATGGGTACAGCGTGGGAAGCCTTAGCGTAAAGTGCCGAATTTGATTCCCCAGGTACTGCTCATTTTGAATGCAGATACATCTTATTTATTACAGTTTTCATAGTGGGGTATTTACCCTACTGTTTTACTCGGTGATTGCTTATAATCTTTATCTGATCACCACACGAGAATCACGAAACATTATCCTCGCGCAGGATAAAATATCTCAGTTTGCCACAATCCATTCGTACACCAAGACTATCGAAGCTGCTACAGTCAGGCGCGGTGGCACCCCTGAACTGAAATTGTATTTACCCGGAAATAATTGGCCAACCTAAACAATTTTAGTACTCTGTCTTTATTTTTGTGTGTGGAAGTGAAGTTATTTTTTTTTATTCTAAATATAAATTATATATTGGAAAGTAAACTTCACACTGCATCATTTTTTCTCTAATCACTAGTCTCTAATATGATACCTCTTTGTATATAGTTTCTCCTCACTTTTACTGTGTGACCAATTGCTCTTGTTGTCAGTGACCTCATGAAACTGGAACTCAGTCACCTTCTCATATAGTGCACTGCTAAGTGTAGGCTTTGAAAAAGGACCCTACTTTGGAGAGTTATGTCTTCTTCTCAATCATATAATGCAACATGTTTTTAATAAAAATTAATGCTGAAATAGAATATGACAGGGTACCCAAATGTAAAATTAATCAAGGGTGGTGTTTTTTTGTTTGTTTATTTGCATCAGAATGTTTTGTTGTTTGAATTTTCCCCATTTTTTCTAAATATATCACGAACTACCGTATCACTGATCTATCTAATATATATATTAAATAATAGCCATATATAAGTAGAATACTGACTGAAAAGTATATGATGGTGATTAAATTATTTCATGAGATACAGGCCTCCAAATTTTGCCATTCGTCATTTGAGCAGGCATGTTTGGCAAGTTTTAGAAAAAGAAATATAATGTAAATAAATGTTATTACTATATATTACAAGCAGGCTGTACCCATAGTTTGTTTCTAAAAAGGTATTAGAACTCTCCTAATTTTATTGTTTTAGTTATTCACTTTCAAACGTGCCCCCTCCATCAGTGCACGTTAAAGGCCCGTTCACACTTTGTGACCGAGTAATACCGAGAGAGACCAGACCGGTTTTAAGCCTCTTGCAATCTCTTAGGACCGAATGCGCTACAGCGGAGTTGGTCCTAAGAGACCGCAAGAGGCTTAAAAACCTGTCTGGTCTCTCTCGGTCGTACTCGGTCGCAAGAGTGTGGACGGGCCTTAATGCAACTGTCCGCCTCTTCATGCCTTCAATTTTTCCTGTCCCCAAATTTATTTTTCTGGTCTGGCCAGACTTGTGCACGTTATTGAAAAAAAAAGTAATTGATTACAATAACAATTACTTCAGTTCTACGAAGTAACCGGTTACAATTACAGCCTCAAAACAGTAATCTAAAAATTACTCTAAAGTAATCAATTACTTCCCACATTACTTTCTCATGCAACTTTCTTTTTTTTTAATACGGTAGCACATATACACATTTAGATAGGTGTTCCCGCATTTATACATTTCTTCTTTTTTGTCCTCTACACCTTGTTCAGTTTCAGCCGCAGTTGTATCTCGAAGTTTGCATCGGTCATCCGCCAACGAATCATGGTGTCATGAACAGAGCTCCTAGTTTCAATTGGCACAGTTGATGGAGGGATATTATTCAGGGACTAATATTAGGGACGAAGGCATAATTTGGACAAACCCAATGAAATGTAGTAAACAAAAACTAAGAATATAAATGTTCAAAAGTGATACCCCTAAACCACTCAAAAACTCGTAGGACCATGCTCATGAATTTGAATACAAACTGTTTCCAGAAACTGCCACAGATAACTTAATAGTAGCGAGTTTTAGAATGGCGTGCACAAAGAAATAACATTGTTTCTATTTGCAAATCCAAAACGCGGTTTGGGGTCAGCGCATGCGCAATAATGACGACACTTTTTTTTTTTCGTATGCTGTGTTAATTTTGTTAGTATCTAAAATCCGCAATATTTGACGCCGAAAAAAAAAAAAGCCGTCTGCATAACAATTCCTTGAGTCCAGGATTGTCGATGGTGAATGGAGGTTTACTTTTCGTGGCTGGCGACGCCGAAATTTACAAAGCGAATCTGTTCAAACAAATAAATATTTGTTCACACAGGTCCGTGAAGTGATGCCTAGTGCCAGAATTCAGCCAAACTTTCCGAGGTATTTCTCCTCCTGCGCCCTTTAATTTTATATGGCCAATCTTACGGAAGACAAATGCTAGACTTAATTTGATGGGCCTGTCACTTATATCATATTTCAAGTAAGCAAATGTTCATATAAAAATAATTTATTTCCTAGGTTCAATATCGCGAAATGCTGCTTATGAATACTTTAACATGACAGGGTTGATAATTTAAGAGATTTCCTACTCGAGTTCTCAAAACATGCTCGAGTACTGAATAAAAATTAAAGAGGTCGAGACGATATTACTTGTTTATATCAATTATCTGCGTCATACGATACGTTTTTAGTCTGCGAAGTTCACTAAAGAATTTGTGCCCACGAAAAAAAAAAAAAACAGTGAGTAATAAACTCGTGAGTTCGTCTGTTCTGGCCGATCCAGCACATTGCTGACCAAGCTGTCGATATGCTTCTTTACATTCACGTGTTAGTCTCTTCATTAGTTTGTTTTTCTGGAAACTAGTGTCATCGGGTACCGCCGTAGACGATGGTAATCTCCCCTGTACACCAGTCAGACGTTTCGCAACCGATCATAATCAAATACATCAAAAAAACTGGTAAAAAAAAAAACAATGTTTGCAATTTAGGTTAAAATACACTTTGTAGTCCTCAAAGTGGCTCAATACCGCTGTTTCATTGGTTGTGTGCTACAAGAAAAATATTCGTATCACAAAATTAAGCAAAAACAACGTAAAACAGCAACAGAGCCGCTTTCACGTTGAAACCGAAACCAACCAAATTGAAGCAACCTAATGGCGCCGGGTGTGTCAGCGCCTCTATCCGCCGGTGAGGCAACTACTAAAATGAAAAGGTCTATAGAACTAAATGCTAGTTTTGTGTGTGCAAACGATGCTAACAAAGGGTTGCACATAAGTGAGGTGGCAAAGCAGGCATTGCTTTTTAGTCGGACAGGCCAACGCATTAATTTTAACATAATATTTGCAGTGGTATGAATGAAAATGAAATGTGCACTCATGCTCTCAAAAGTCATTTTTGCTGCTCCAAAATTTACCTTTGGCTGCTCCGAGAGCTGCTCCAAAATGACTCTGACCGATCACATCCCTGCACTCGTCTAAACAAGCAACCTGAGTTAGGGATACGAAGGTTGACACCAAGAGAAGAAAAGACGAAGAGAAGGAGAAAATCTGAGACGTTCTCGTTCTCTTCTCTTGGTGTGAACTTTCGTATTCCTCAGTCTCGGGTTGTTTCAAAATGTTCGGTATACACCAGCTCACTTACGTTCTGTACATTCATCTTTTTTGTTCTTTCCTTCTCACGACCGTAGGTAAAGTTCCTGCAGAGGGCACTGAAAGACTCATTCTCTGTGAAGATCACGGAGTCCCCCACGAGCCCTGGCAGCCATCCCCTGATTGAGATTGACCAGAACCGGCCCCTGCCCAATTCTCCTTTGTGCCTCAGCCCCAGGAAGTCGGGCTCCTCCGCTAACCGCCACTGGCGCAAGCAGCTCACCAACCAGAAGATGTCCGAGTTTGGGCTCTCGGAAAACGTGTTTGAGCTTCAGGAGGAGATCTTCTTCTTGGTCCTGAGGATTGAGGACCTCGAGAAGCAGCTCAAGGAACGCCCCGAGGTACGGGACCTCGAAAAGCTCTGGCAGCTGCACGTTCCGGGCCGTGTCGCCCTAATATTGGCGTTTGTTTGCTTCGCAAAACGGCGTAGCACCCTGGTAAATTGCTCATTTCTTACAGTGACTTTGAATCATTGTAGAGAATTTAAGGAAATTTGTCACGCACTCAGATGCAAAGGTCATAAATGTGAGGTTTGTAGACTTGTTTGCTCCAGATTGCAACATTTCGTTCCCGCGAGATATTCGGAAACGTTCAAAAGAAATAGTCGGAAAGTATGAACTTCATTATATAAATGTTCACATTGCCGTGTAAATTGATATCACAGGATACAACTGCATCACCTAACTATTGCTTGCATCATTGCATCATGGATTCTCAAACTGTGTTTCCCGGAGCACCCTCATGGGTTCCCTGAGCTACGAAATATCCTCGACCGTTCCCACCCCTTAGTGCAATGGTTTTCCAGTTTAAGCTTTCTCTTAGCAGATCTGAGCCATCCATTGATGCATATATACGAGCCAAACATGCCCCACTATGGGCATTATTGCTTACGAGGTCGGTAGGTTCGTACGCATCTTTTTTTCATCAATGCCGCGACCAGGAGGAGTTTCTCGGCCTCAGTTGAGTGCATTTGAAGGTTTCTCTAGCGACTCCGAATGCCCACAACTTATATGATCGTGTAACGCTGATGCTCCGACAGTGCGCATGCAGCCTCTCATGAAAGGAGGTTGGTCGGTTCAAGGCCAATGAGCTGCGAACAGCAAATACCGTCTTTCTCAGGTCGTCGGCAGCAACCAGGAGCCGACCCAGGACGGTTCCCCTGGGCCCCGAGCAGCTCGGGGACAAGCGGCACGTGGCGCTTGAGGCCCAGCTGCGCGACATGCAGGAGATGTCGGCGGTGCTGCTCTGCCGCCTGGAGGAGCTGGCAGCATTCCTGGAACAGTTGCTGACCTACGACGGGTCGGGGCCCCTCGGCTCGGTTACGCTGTCTGCCGACGTGGTGGCCAAGATGCGCCAGCTCATCGCAGACAGCAAGGATTTCTCCCTGTCCGTGTCGCAGAGCATCCTAGGTGAGTGGGCACACCGTCGTGCACCACCAAACATGCTCTCACTGGATCGGAGCGTGGGCTCCTTTGGTTCGGCGGCGCTACTGCCGTTGGCACTCGCCGGCTGCGAGGGTTTTAAGAGTGCAGGGAAACTTGGCTGTCTCGTCGCGCTCGTCTTGATGATTGACTTCGTTATTGAGGCGAGCGTAACGCAAGGGTGAAGTTTTCTCTCACTCTTGAGATCCCTCGCAACCGCAGAGCACCGACAAAAGCAGCGCCCCGTACGGGAGCAAAGCTGCTCCGGTCACGTTTGCGGTGGGCTCTAAACGCTCGAAAAAAGGTGGGGTTACAAACATTGCACAATTGGTTTAAAAGGGCTAAATGAGGCCGATTTTGGTGCATCAACCGAGCACTTTGAGGTTGTGGTATACATATGACCCTCCTATCTAAAGGTCAAAAAATAGTTCTTAGTAAGTACTCATCATTGCGTCGGTGCAGCGTTGCCAGTCTTCGCAGGCTCTCACCAACTTTGCTTGATAGGAAGTGGAGGTAGCTTTTGCAGTATCCCTGCTGGTTGAAAAAGCGCATGCCAGGGCAAAACAACATCGGCAGTCCCATGATGCTGAATCTAAAAACTCAGAATCCAATTTAGGAACATCTGTTGCCAGTAGCATCAACGAGTCTCTGCGCAACAAAAGGACAATGCTCGCGAGCCATCGGCACCTGAACAAATGTCACATTATGGAAATGGCAAATGGTGCGAACACCTTGGGTTTAGCTGTTAGATGTCTCTTGACGTAAGGAAACAAAATTTGCGGAAAGCTGGTGAAAAAAAACACTGTCTGCACTGAGATGATTCAAAGAGGGCAAAGGTGCCATGAGGCTTGTACGTCCTTCAAACGCTCACCGGAGAAATTTGTAAATACAAATCAAATTCATCCTTCTGCGCGAGCCACAGCACAGGTGTGTAACATATGCACGGCATTCATTTTCCAGCGGAGTACTGCAGGAAGGACATGTCCTACTAAGCATTGCGCTCTGCCCAGGTGGCACTGCAGAGGCTTCAAAGAGAGCCTGAGTAGTTTCGCCTGCTTTGTTTACTTGTATAAACATAGTAGTTGTTGTGGACTGACATTTCCCTTCATGTTTTTCTTTCCCCAATTTTGATTAGGGTCCGACACCGGAAGTGTCTTGAGTGAGCATCACACGAGGAGCTCCCTGCAGAGAGGAATGCACTTGGTTCTGTCTTCTGGCGATTCCAAAGGGTATGTTCCCATGCCTTGTTTTAAACAGGGGATAAATCAACAGCATGATGAATCATGGTACCTTGAGTTAGCATGCCCATTGATCTGTGCTTAATTTAGGTTGGCTATTAATGTTAAAGGGTCTTTTTTAAAGCAGTGATTCTCAACCACTGGTGTTTGGTACCCCTTCTGGATCGGTGGAAGTGATGGGGGACCACCATATGCTGGGAGGGGAGGGGGGGAGGGGGAGAAGGGGGGATTGGTGATTACAATGACAAAAAGGTAAATTAAGAAAATTAAATTCGTAGAAACCAACCTTGAGGCTCTAAAAACAGAGAATAATGAACCCTACTCACTAGAAATACACAATTTGGTCCGTTTAGCTTTGTGGGACTGGCAGAACCAACATAAAAAATGTTTTATTGCTGAGCTTCACTGATGGTTGAGGGCTTTGGGACCCCAAAGGGTCTGTGGATCCCCATCTGGGAACCACTGTTTTAAAGAATGATTTCCAATTTTTTCTGTAGTTTGCTTTTTTCTCTTTTGTGTGTGAAGTCACTAACGTTTCTGCGCATGTTTTGCTTCTTTGTTTCTGGACCACTGCTTACCACATCGTCTCAATTACACGATCATGTTGAATGTGTGTCAGGAATGGTTGCTTGAAATAATGATAGCCCAGTTGACATACTTGTATGTCTATCTAGTTTGATAAGCTCAATGCATCAGGTTTGTTTGTGTTTCTTAGGCAGAATTTGCTATTCTTAAATCTAGATTTGGAATCAATTTCACAAATTTTTATTCAAGTATGTCACAGCGTCAAACTTGTTATTATTATTATTATTTATTTTTTTTTTACTTAATGCATGTTAATGGGCATAATTTTTGGTGAACTAGCCCTAAAGGAGAAAAAGATGGCAGCAGCTCATCTGGTTCTCGGAAGCTGGACCCCAAGACCATTCCGCCTTGTCCCGAGGACATTGCCTTCATGGAGGATGAGGTCAACATGTACGTACCACAGACTTTCCTCTTCCGGGACTTTTCAGTTTGAAGTGAGAGCTGCTGAGGACCATAAGTAGAGCCAGTTTTGATATGGATGGGCAAATAGCAAATATAGAGCAAATATTTTTAAAACAAAGCAAATTTTATAAGCAGCTTTATTTTTAGAGGCTCAATATTTCACAAATTTTACAATGGGGGTTTCAGGAATATTTCATAAGCACAATATTTCATGTTAGGAGTGATGCTATCTATTTGTTACCGTGGGATGATCTATTTGCGTGATAAATTTTTTATATTAACGCGACAGCATTAAGGAGCTCGTGTTGCAGAAAAGCCGGCAGTGTAGCCATTATGGGAAAATCCTGATTGGTCGATAGGGTCATGACGTCACAACCACATGACCTCGCGCAGGGAATTTCAAACAACCCGCAACGCTCACGGGAAACGTGACATCACGCGTAGAATGAAAATAAAGAAAAACATGACATGTAATGCGAAATAAAGGTCGCCACATGTCTCAAATGATTTCACTTTATAAAGTAATTCATTTGCCTCAAGGGACACTTATTTGGGAATCTCAACTTTATAACCGCTCACTCAATCAGCGTGATATTTGCAGGTGGTGTTTGTAGCCATATAGAAAAGGGGCATCCAAAGTTTCAGCCTTGTAGAACCAATTTTATGAGTACTATACCCCCAGAACTGAAGTAAAGCATCGCTTTCAATAGAATCTGCTCAATGAATCTATCATGGAAATTTGGTGTTGATAACTGCATATATTTTTCTGGTAGAATGCACACTGGAATACCTGCTGCCAATTACTATAAGAAGAAATTTGAAAAAAAAAATGTAATTCCCAAACAAAAAAAAGTTTATGCAATTTTTTTTTTACATTTATCAAGTTTTGCAAATTACAATTTTTCATAATAAAGAAACATGAAAATACAAAAATCTGAGTTAATAGTAACCGGCTCCATAAAACGTTCGGCATATAAGCCACAATAATAAGCCGTGATAGTTTTATACTGAAACGATTAAGGTGGGATTTATGCCAAATTCTGGATTGGATAAAAATGCATTTACAGTGCTTGAACCTCTACCTTTTCTTCAGCAATGGTGAAGTGAAAATAATTTATAAAAAATAATGTAATGTAACTTTAAACAAATGAAACTTTCTGGGAATACTCTCTAGATGTTGGCGGATGTAAATAGGGCATGTTTCAAAATCAACCTTTTGGCAATTTTTTTTTTTTTTTTAAGTAGTGTTTTTTCTTGTACTGAAAATTTGAAGTATTTTAGGAGGCATTCGAACCCACGACCCTTTGGTTGCGAGCCAGGCACGTTACTGACTAGGCTGATGTTCGCCGCGACTTCCTGCTCACTGGCAGGAAGAGCATGAGGAGGAGATGAGAAGGCGATGCGACCGAAGCCCGTTTACACTATCGCGTTCCACACTGGGTGAAAATGCATGAAAATTAAGTTCTTTATGGAGATTAAGTCTTTTAGAGTATGTTGCATCTCATCATTATAAAACTTTAAAATAGCAAATATAAAACTTCTCAGTGCTCTACACTGAATAGAGGGGCAGCGACTAAAGCAAGAGCAGTGATGGAAGTGCTGCGCCATTTGCGCCAAAATGCGCCGTGAGCGTAAAGTCTGCTTACATCTTGCTCCAAAATGTGCCATTTTGGCTTAAGAAATTAATGCCACGCCTGCGCCAAGATGTGGCGAAGAACAAAACGATCATTTGTTTATGTGTGTATATGTGGGGGTGTAAAAGCGAATATTGAAATTTTCGAATACGAATCGAATACGAATAAGACAAAAAACGGGCTTCGAATATCGAATCGAATATCGAATATGTGTCTAGTAATAAAAAATGGCAAAACAAGAGGTAACAGCAGGTTTTATTGCCTTTTTGAAATAAATCAATGCAACTGCATTTTACTGGGCTGCAGCAGGCTAAAGATACTTCTAGTAATGCACTCGTTACAAATTATCGTGTAGGAAAATTAACTGCTCAACGTGTTCAGAAAGTAAGCGCTCCCTACGTTCCGTGACAACATTTTCGCCAGTAGAAAGACCCTTTCACTCGGGAAACCTGCGAAATTTCACTAAAATTCGAAGAAGTTCGACTTATGGACAAATTTCCCCGCTGCTACACGAATATTTCGAATTTTGGAAAACAAATAATTTAGAAAGTACTTTATTTTATATTTCATAAAATGGTTTCCAATGTTTACACCATATAAAAGCGAAAATATGCGCTTTTAACGCTTTCATTAGTTATTAATGTGAACCAGTGATGCCAATAAACCCAACCAATATTGCACTTTTCCTCCGCCAGATGGAGTCAACTAGCTTTTTTTTTTAATTTTCGCGCATGCACACAAAAGTTGAACTTCAGTCGAACCTTGGTCGAACATCACGTTGAAGGTTCGAAAAAGTCGAACTTGGTCGAACTCGAACCTGGGCAGGTTCGCGACATCCCTAGTTTTGAGTGCGCGGGAGTGGCAGGAGTTGTTATCAATGGCGATGCAATGTTCTATTCGCACCTAGCTTTTTCGGTTTTTTACTTCTCAAACATTTATATTAGATAACACTTTCGAGAAATATTTTATATTTATATTTCACTCTCGAGGTTCATTTTATTGTATCAATTTATAGAACGCGCAATTACATCACATATTGCTATAAAAGTGCCACACAACAAAGGGCTTGGTGAAAAAAAAACTTAAACTGATCCTGTCTTGCTGTCATCGGACAGATAGAAACGGAGCAGACCGATAACGCATCATACGCCTTTCTCAGTGAATAAACATATTCATAGGGGAATGCGTGGCAGGCAGATTATTCGTTACTTGCTCGAATATTCGCAGTTTGTGCGAATATTCGCCGTTTTTTCCGAATATTCGGCTTTGGCCGAATATTCGGGAACTTCCGAATATGCAATTTTCGAATCGAATACGTTTCGAATAAGGAAAATATTCGATTCGTATTCGAAATTTCGAATATTCGCACACCCCTAGTGTACAGGCGTCTCACGGCGTTTCTACTCACCGTATACGTTGGTTCATCTAAGGTCAGAGCACAGTCGAAGGCTCGAACATATACAACACGAACACGTATTGTAAAAGCGCAATTCACGGGACATTCGCTGCATTTGATTGGTTTAATCGATGAAAGAACACATACAGGAAGATGGTCGGATGCCTCAATTTCGCGCTTTGACATTGTTTGGTGAAGCCCATTGGCTCGTAGCGTCGGCTGCGCTTTAAATTAAGCTGAAACAAAGTTTTAAGATTGCTCGACCACCGCGCTGATCCGTTGATACGCTGGCGGCTTGATCACCGACATCCTGTAAAATTTCAGACGATGTCGGCGGTGTCAGGAGCTAAAAGTCGCGACAAAACATTGCAAAATAGTAGGATGGCGGCTACCATGGGCGTACCAACCGGGGGGCAAGGGGGGCGCTTGCCCCCCCCCCCAGTTCTCAGAGTGGGGGGGCAAGGCATGTGTTTTGACCCCCCTCCCCCGAAACAGCCGCCCCTGGGCAGGGCAAACACTGGCCAGCGACGCCCAGGGGCACCGCCCCCAGCCCTGGGGGAGGGGGGGGGTTGCCCCCTCACTCAAAAACAAGTTGGTACGCCACTGGCGGCTACTGCGATAAAACAGAACCAGGCTCCTGTACTCCTGGTGAGATCAGTTGATTATTATGTCTGCCGTATGACTCCGTGGCGCCTCTCACCAGTCCACGTGTGTTGAGCTTCACCGCCTTGCACCGGAGGGCTAGGGAGTAGCTGCTGGCATGGGTGAGCGTCTGGTTTAGCACGATATACATGTAAATTATGCTAAGTACTATTGCAGGTCCGCATTCGTGGGTCTCGATTATATGATTTTGTTTTCAAATGTTGCGTCGAAAACGAAAGCAGAAAAAATATATACGCGGTGCTTTATTTGAATAAATGTAAGCGTAAGAGTAGGTTTTCATAATATTTTCGGGTGGCTGTTTCTTTTTTTATTTTTATTTTTTAATATTCAAGTTTTGGGTTTGGTAAGGATAAAATTTGGGAGGCGCATTTTTACTGATAGACGTGTTACCGACTATGTTGGTTTTTAATGGCATTTTACAGAAACAATACATACAGGCGAAATGAACTACCGGGTGTAAAAGTGGGAGGGAGGCTTTATCCTAATTGAAGTGTGATTAATTTCTCAATTTATTTAGTACCCATTGTAAATGGAACCTACTCTGAACAGGGCCTTATTTCTAAAAAGTAAGCTCTATGTACCTTTTGTGCCCTATTTGTTCTTATTACAAAAGGTAATAATTAATATGCTCCACTATCAAAGAGAAACCCTCAGTCATTATCAAATATAAAGTCATTTAGCGGTGCAATCAATTTATTTTTAAGTGATATGCTAACAGAAGTTGGCATCTGCTCCAAAAGCGTCAGTGGCTGCTCCAAACGGATATTTTGCCTGCTACAGAACTTGCTCCAAAGGGACAAATGCCGCTTCCATCACTGCCAAGAGTTAACAGTGTGCATAAACATGTAGACTCTATATTCTATGCTGGATTACCACTTTGGTGTACCCATAGTGACATGGTCGTAAGATTAAAAACCTGTTGTTGCTTGGAATTGCCATTATCAGACGAGCCATATACAGTTTCTGAACATATAATCGAGAAAATGTATATAACGCTGAAGTAAAAAGAAAACATTTATGTGTAGATACTGAGTGATATTGTAAATGAGAAGGATGTTTATAATAATATTAGGCATGGGCGAATAGAGGATTTTGGGTCCGAATCGAATTCGAAGCGAATAGTGATTTTGGCCGAATAATTTCGAATCGAATAGATCGAATAGTATAAGCAACAAATACCACAAGATATGTTTAAACTGTAGTTTTATATTTGCCCTTATTTGGTATTAGAAGTACTGTAATTGTTAATTTCAAGTGTATTGAGTTCGGGAGCACGAAATGGTCGAAAGCTTGCGCCACCTGGCCGGAAATCCAAGCCAGAGTAAGTCAAACCCGTTTATATCGAACTCGCAAAAAACGTCTACCAGTTCGATATAGCGGTTAATTCGATATAAAAGTTTTAAGGATTTTCACTCTCAAAAATCCACTTTCTGCTGAAATATTACACAATGAAGTAGTCTTGCATCTTCTGCTGCTTTTTCTTCATTGCACCCGCGATAACGATATTTTTCTACGCTATCGACGGACTCCAAAATGCTGAGGCCGCTGCCTTCTATATTCGCGCATTAGCGCCGAACAATGCCGAGAACACGGAGCACATCCGAGCGGGAGCACCTTCTCCTGTAGAGCGCCGTTTTGCTCTGCAAGTTGGCTTTCCCCTACAACAGGTGGCTGCGTTGGGGAAAGCCAACTAGCAAAACAAGCTGGCTTTCTTTTTTTTTTTTTCCGGGCGGTTGCGTAAATTGTTTGGAAGAAAAAATAATATTCTCTTTTGCGGACGGAGCGGGGAGAGGGAGCACGGAGCACCCTCTCTCCGCTCCCTTCGCAAAAAACGGCCGCCCGGAAAAAAAAAAAAAAGCCAGCGTGCTCTGCAAGCTGGCTTCCCCCAATGCGGCCGCTCCCGTTGGGGGAAAGCCAGCTTGCAGAGCAAAACGGCGCTCTTGGCAGTTCGATATATCGGTAGCGGCTGCTATTTTTGTTCGATGCAACCATTGTTTTTGCTATATATTATCACTGTAACATTACTGTGCACAAAAATTGTTCGATATAAGGAATAATTCGATGTAAACGGGTTCGATATAGTCGGGTTTGACTGTATTTAGAAAGGTCGAATAATTCTATATTGTCGAATACAGACTAAGCTCATTACAACAGACCTGGTTACAACAGACATTTGGATATAACATACCGATTTGTGAAGTTCAGTTGGTTTTCCTCTACATACCATTGACTCAACTTCATATCTGCATACAACATACTCCTTTTACAACAGACCGAAATCTCGGTCAAAACCAAGGTCTGTTATAACGAGCTTAGACTGTAATTCGATATTGTCGAATAATTCGTTTTTGTCGAATACTTAAATTTGATTCGAAGCGAATGCCGAATAGAACAGAATTCGATTGGCTATTCGTAATAACCGAATATTCGCCCATCCCTAAATATTATAGTTAAAATCATAGCTAGGTAATTCCTTTGTTACAGAAACCTTCATTGTTGATGTCATTTTCTTTCACCTATGGAAAGTGAGCACACAAAAGGCATGGAATACAAGCATGTTGATGTTCACTTTGAGGCAAAAACGAAAAGAACATATCAAAGATGGCACTGCCAACATATATCCTATTTACTCGAATATAGAATGTTTGATGTAACGGATATTTAAGCCGTGGAGGATAAAACAAATAGAATATATAGTATACAAGGTCAACATTAATTTTTTAAGAAACTGAAAAGAAGGAAATTTTTACAAGTATTTATTTTGCAGCTTCACTTGTTCCTAGCTCAAACTTGCTCATCAACAGCACTGAATGGTTCTCTCCCTACAATGCTTCCTTGTCGTGATATTGGCGATGCTGCGAGCAGTGAGCTAAAAGTCACAAGAAGATGCTTCACAAAATGTTTGTGCCTGCTGTGATAAGACCTCCTACTCCTGATCAGATCACAAGATTATTGTGTCAGCCACACGTGCCTCCATGCCATGGCACTTGCTCTGCATCACTTGCATCCAACTTCACCGCTTCACACCAGCGCGCTCTTGCAGAGCATTTCCGTTGGCTCATTGGGCCACGGAAACTCAAAAGGTCAACCACCTTTGGTTACAATTACATAGATTGACCCTTGTTTTTAGTAACATTGAAGATAAGGTAGACCTGTTTTCGAATAAATGGGGTATCATACATACCTTTTTCTCTTTAATATTTTTTTGTCTCATTCTTTCTTTTCTTTTTTTCTTTTCTGAATGAAGGTATGTTTTGCAGCATTCTCAAACTTTGAAATACTTTGAAAAAAATTTAAAGATGTTTACAAATCTCTGTAATGTGAAGTTAGAGTGCAGCTCTTGAGGTTATTTTGATTTTGCAATATACCATGATGGGAGGGTATGCAAGAGGAGGAGGGGAGGGTACGAAGGAGGAGGGGATGGTACGGAGGACCCTCCTCCTCCTCTTCCTCCTCCATAACCTCCCCTCCACTCACAGCTTCCCCGCAAAATTCAGCTGGAAAATTGACGCCACTTGACCTCAACACCAATTCAGTTTCCCCGCTCAATTTAGCGGGGAAAATCATGTCACATGACTTTGTGTCTTGTCACCTATGAACAAATTCCATTTCTCCGCTTGATTTAGTGGGAAAATCGACATCACGTGACCTCAGCACCAATTAAGTTTCCCGCTGTTGCATTATAGGATGTCACAGACCTACACACCAATTCAGTTTCTCTGCTAAGTTTAGTGGGGAATTGAATTGGTGTACAGGTCTGTGATGTCCCATAATGCAATGTGCACGGTTATGCCAACGGCGACGGCAACGCCGTGAAACACGGGAACGGGTGCCTAAGAGCTGCGCTCTAAAAAATTAAGTTCCCAAATAGGCCTATTTAATTCTAAGCCCGTATCAAATCTGGCATTATTCAGTTTGATAGTCAAACGTTGAAAACATTTACCCTAAATATTGAAGGTCTCGTGAAACAGAATGGCCACTCATTCGAGTGCACATCCTTTTTACTTTACGACGACATTCATTGTCTTGAGTCAAAACGCCGTCGCAACGGCAAACTGTCCCAATCGGCTTCCAATCCTTACGCCCTTCTGCCCGCCCGTGCAGGCTGAGGGAGCAGGTGCAGCTACAGCAGCGCGAGATATCGGCCCTTACCCACCGCCTGGAAGAACGTCAGTCTCGGGAAGGCGCCGCCACCCCGGTCGCCACCGTCACCACAGGTACGTGCACTCCGCGCCGCCACCCCGGAACCCCGGCCTCTCTCTGCGAAGGCGAGGACACGGACGCGTCGTGGCGCTACCAGGACCAGGTGGTCCTTGTGCAAGCCAGCGACAGCGATGACATCCTGCTTCTCCTGAACGAGAGGGGGCTTCCGGAAAACGTATATCTGCGGAGCACCTGGGAAAAGCAGACCCTCGAACCGCCCGCCCCCGCCGCCGCGGAAGTGGAAGTGGATGCGGACGCGGATGACTCGTCATCTTCCCCATTGTCCTCGATGCACCGCAAGGCGGCGGTCGTCGAGAATGTCGTCGACGCCGACAATGGGAACGGCGCACCGCAGGAGCCCCTCGTGGCGATCGGGCGCTTCCAGTGCTGGTCCTCAGATTCCGACATCTGGTCTGAGCCAGACCGGAGTGTCTCGGAGCAGAGGATGGGAGGGGTCTGTCGGAAGGACTGGGCCAAGCAGCCGCGGAGGTCGCCCAAGGGCGCGCGGAAGGCGTCGGCGGCGCTTCGTCAAGACGCGGGTTCGGACTCTGTCGGCAGGAAGTCCGTCAAGGAGCTGTGGCTGTCGGGAGAGTGCGGTAGGGGCCAACCGTGTCTTGCCGATGGAGGTAGCTCTGGCTCGGAGCACTGGCTCGAGCTCGGCATGCTGCTTGGGAGACGGATGTTGTCAATGCCCCTTTTTCCTTTGTTTTATTTCAGTTGGTGTTGCTGCTCGTTGGCACGTCATCATATTTTTGGTTGCCAGTCGGTTTGGATTTGGCAGTTCTATAATCCATCATTGACGTTTGTTGTTCTGTTTATGCTTTGGGCATGTTTGTGGAATGTTTTCTGTTTTGTATAGACTGGTTTGTAGAGTACTTTGGTGGTAAAAAGTATAATTATGTTTTGGTTTTCTTTTTGCACAATGTCACTGAGAATGCTTTTATTGTTTCTTAGGGATTTGCACAAGGTTGATGGTCTCTTACAGTTTACACAGGTCAAAATTTGATTGTCTCTGGTAGTGCTCGTGTGACCTACAAAAGTTTTTCTTTTTATAGAAAATGTTTGTATTTGGGGTTTGATTTTTAATTATTATACTAAATTTTGCATTGAAGCACGTAGGTAACGTAGATACCAAAAAATACTGAGCATGCACTGACATTGAAACAGGCTTCTGATAAAATTTCAAAAGTACACAAAACGCTATGTGCACACAAATCTGGCTTCAACAAATGTCTATCCCACTGGATTAGAGTGACCACTTGCCAATTTTTTATAATGTTTAAATCTCAATGTACAGGGTGTCACAAAAGAAAATTTACACGGTCTTTTTTACCGTAAAATAAACTAGGCATCGCCGAACGTTCGTTCTCCGCCCAAAATTAGAGCTAGAAGTCACAACCAGATGCCAAAGTTTCAGCCCGATCCGATAACTTATTCAAAAGTTATAAGTGATTTTCTGAAAATTTCAATGGGAAAATGGGAGCCCATTTTTGCCCGTTTTTGGTTTCTGGTGCCATAGAGCCCCATGTGTTCGAAAACTCCGTCGGCCGCCATTTTCCCATTGAAATTTTCAGAAAATCACTTATAACTTTTGAATAAGTTATCGGATCGAGCTGAAACTTTGGCATCTGGTTGTGACCTCTAGGGCTACCTTTGGGCGGAAAATGAGCGTTCGCGACGCCTAGTTTATTTTTGCGGTAAAGGACCGTGTAAATTTTCTTTTGTGACACCCTGTACTTCACTGAGACACAAGAATTGGTCCAAATATTTGGAGTAGAGGAAGTATTTAATTGATAGCACTACATTACAATGCTTTTGTGATATTTTGTAATTTACCTTTGTTTCTTTGTTGTGTTATTTTCAATGTTCATTTCTTTTACTTGCAGAAACGATAAGCTTGTTCTATAGTTTTGCTATACTTTATCATACTTGTACCTTGCAGTTTGTATTCTTGTCTTGAGCATATTGTTTCTTATTTTATACATATTTTATTTGCTTGTGACTTACCTATTTCCTTGGATCGTAGACTTACTATTGCAACTGTGGGTAGTGGCATGATCTAGTTTTGCAGTGCAATAACGAAATTACCTTTTTGCATGCTTGTCATGGCGTTTATTAGGAGAATAAGAATTTCCATGACTAGTACTATAATTTACAGTTATAATTTCTCTATTATACTGCCCACATTAGTGGGTGCATACCATTGAGTGTTGTCGTCTTTTAATAGTGCATGTATTGATGCAGTATTAAAAGGCAACAAGAAAAAGGTGAAGCCGTATTCGTTCTTGTCTTGGCCAGCTTGAAGACTAAATCGTTAAATAAGTTAATAAATAAATAAATATACCAGGCACGTGGAAACCTCAAAATGGGATGTCGCATGCAACCTGTGGTAGGCACATGCTCAAGGTGAATCGATAGTGACCAATTGGCAACTTTAAAGTTCTCGCAAAATCCTAGGCGACGACTCGCACGGGCCTGGTTGCACGCTCGGCATTTCACAGTGCGTCCCTTTGATGGAGGTGCTTTGGTCTGCTCAGGACGTTCCAAGCGGCCTGTCCCGTCGGCCCGGACGGAGTCTCACAAGCTCGAGAAGCTCCTCCGCAGAGTCCACCACTGCAACGGCAAGCTCGAGGACTCTCTCGTGCTCCACAAAGAGCTCTGTCACAAGATGCTCGCCGGATCCACCGGAGAAAAGGTAGGCTTTTGGAGTTTCTCCAATCTCCTCCAGGTTGTTTGTGCAACAGTCGGTGAAAGAATCGAGCATAAAACAATACAAGTGTGCACGGCGCACTCTATCACATTTAGAATGCAAATGCATGAACCAGCCTTGCAGTTCAAAGGTCATAAATAGCTATTAGATCTGACTACTGCAATGCACAAAGGTTGATAAATATCGTAAAAAAAACCAGTATAATACGAACCCGCGTATAATACGAGGCATAATTTGAGGACTGCGAAAAAGAAAAAAAAAGTTTTATCCGCGTATAATATGAAACAATTTAAAGACCGTGAAAATTTTCCGCTTAAAATACGACCCAGGAAGTCTTAAGAAAAACGTTTATTTGTGTCATAATTGAACCTTTCTAATCACTGTCATCACTTCCATCGGACTCCTTGTCCGACGCCTCCTCCCAAAGGCAGTCGTTTTCAGTGCCGTCGAGCGTATTTGAAATCCCACACTTCTTGAAAGAGCGAGCGACGAGCGTGCACCGACGCAGTAAAAACTTGGTGGGTGCATAAAGCGAGCAACCCAATGTCGGCTTGCCAAAGTTCTCTCGCCTTCTCTTGCAGCAGCTCAATGTTTACGGCGAGGCGCCGTTTCACGTTGCTCTTTTGCAAAGTCGCCGAGACTTGCCTTGACGTCGGCGAACACACCATTCTTTGGGCCTCTAAAGCTTTTCCTTGTTCTGTTGCACGCGAAAAGCTTGCTTTTGTCGTCTCCATCCGCGGATGCTGCCTTCATTTGCGGCGAATTGTCGTCCGCCAGCACTGTTGCCAATGTCTTCCACAACCAAAAGCGACTTTTCTTTTGAAGGCGGCCGAGCATTGTTTTCGCGCCGACGCCATTGCCTAGCCCGACTGTGGACGGATGGTGGCGCCTCGGGCATTGTGATTTCAATGATGATGATAGCTGTTTCGAATGCCATATTGCTTTGAAACCGAAACTACGTCAACCTGCATTAGATCTCGCTTCATCGAAGCTGAAAATTGTTGGAACCCGCGTATAATACAAGCCGCAAATTTTACATGGCAAAATTTGGGAAAAAAAAAACCTCGTATTATATGCGAGTTTTGACGTAGAGTAAATTTTTACTCTTTTTGGTTCCTGAAGATCTAAAGCCAGGCTGACTGTGTGTAGGACCCGTTGTCAACATGGAATGCTTGCGGGCAAATGGGACAATGTCAAAGCCTAGCTGTCCTCTCAATCTTACCCTGCATAAATATTGTTTGCTTTCGTTTGTGCTGGTTGTGAGCCAGCGCGTTCCGTGTGCCCAGGAGTCTCCGGACCAGCCACAGCCTTCAGCGGAGCTGCTGGACACGCACATCCAAACAATGAGGAAGCTTCAGTTCAAGCTAGAGGAGATGGTCATCAACAATGAGCTGCTGCTGGAAATCCTCACTGAACATCTTGGTATGTCATTGTACACCTTTTCAGTAGTGGGGCCCCTAAGAAACAAAGGGGTTATCTCGGAACAATGCATTGTGCAAGCAGTGCAGAAACTCTTGGTATCACTTAGGGCAGCTAAAATGACATTTTCTTTTCCTTTAAGCTTCCTGCGAGTTATCTGAGGGTAACATCATTATGGGAAGAATTTGTCAGTTTTGTTTGATGTCTGAGAATCGGATGACAAACCGCACTTCGGTCAAGATCTCCTTAATTATGAATGTTCTATGACGCAAACTCAGAAATAGCCTTGGGAACAACTCGAAAATCATCTACCCCTCACATTTCCTTTCGTTGCTTGGCTCGTTTTTCTAGTTATGAAAATTGCGAGCGTTTGGCCAACTTTATGGGCTGCTCACCAAGCATTCTGTACGATGTGTCTTTATAAACATTCTGTAAGTAGGACAATTTTTTTTGTTTCAGCTTCTGGGAGCATGATCACCACAGATTTAAAGATGTCGGCTCCATCGAGCGGCAACACGCAGGCAAGTGCTGCCGAAAGACTGGAGCAGTACAAGAAAGAGCTCGAGTGCAAAGAGCGGAGGCAGGAGATCCTGAAGCGGGCCATTCTTCGCGAACAAAACTCTAAGCTCCAGCTTGAGAAAGAACTGTCAGAGTGTCAGAAGGAACTGCAAACGCTCCACGAGGCACACACCTCACTCAAGGAGGACTACAAGGAAGTCCTCAGGAAGACTTCGGACACCGGACAACGGGAAGCTCGCCAGTGGAACCTCAGACCCCAGAAGGACGCAAAGACCTCGAGGACTGGCAAATTGGAAGCCCTGGGCTCGAGCTTCGAGAAGAGCGACAACAGCGAATTCGTCAGCGGCTCGCGGAAGCCCGACGGTGGGCGACACTCTCAAGGGGTCGCCAGACTAAGCCAGGAGATGGCGTCACTCCGGGAAGAAGTGGCCAACCTGCAAGAGGAGAAAGCCGTGCTCACCCAGAAGCTGGAAACGACGCAGAAGGAGCACGAAATCCTCCTCGAGTCGTCCAGCAATAAGATCTCCGAGCTCGTGACGAAGCTTGGCCCGCTGTCGACGCAGAACAAGATCCAGCAGGAAGAGATCAGGAGTGCGCGAGAGCTGAACGACAACCTTGTCGAGGAAAACGGGAAGCTTCAGTGCGACCTCGACGCCGCATTCTCCAAGTTGGATGCGCTAGACCGGGAGCTGGAGTCCCTGCAGCGGGAGAACAGGGACTTGAGGGAATGCGTGCTCGCTTCGAGGTCCCAGGAGAACGTGCTGAAGGAAAAGCTGGAGAAGATCGGGGAGGAGTTCCAGGCACTGAAGAAGACGTCGGAGGAACGCGCTCGGAAAGGCGACGTCCTGCAGAGAGAAAAGACGAACTCGCCGCCGAGCTGTCCAAGTTGACGGCGCACCTGGAAGCCTACGAGTCCGAGAAGCAGCTCTTGTACGAAGAGAAACAGAGGCTCATTCTTGAAGTGAGTGCGGAGAAGGATCAAGTGGAGCGCATTGCCAACGAGCTGCAGCGCTGTGAGCAGGAGCGCGACACTCTCCGGACCCACGGGAGCGAGCTGGAAGCGCAATTGCACGCTTCAACGGAGAAGTTGCAGGAAGCGGAGCAGATGGCTTCGCAGCTGAAGGAGGAGCTGGGAGCCACGAAGGGAAAACTGGAGAGCATGGATGTCCGGTGTGGCCAGCTGGAAGAGGAGCTGACCAGCTCCAAGGAGGCGCAGAGGCAGCTGCTCTGGAAGAGCGACGAGTTGCAGAGGGCCCTCGATGCAGTTGGAAGGGAAGTCCAGCAGAACAAGAGCTTTGCCAGGGCCAGCCTTGACAGGAAACACGTCATGGCGTTCAGGGAGCTTGAGGATCAGAACAGGAGGTACATTTTATTTTTTTTCGCGCTTAGTTTTGGTTGTGAAGCGGTTATAATACCTGTTTGGTAATGTTAGATAGGGATCTTGCTTGCAAAAGCATCTGGAGGGATATTGAAACATTTTTCCAAACTGTTGGATTGAGTTAAATGCAAAGCAATCTCTCTAAGGACCAATGCCCAAGAGAGCTATCGTACCGTGCATTCATGACAACAGGATGGTCGCCACGTCAGGTTTTGTTTACTATAGTGAACACAAACATAAAATGCTATATCAAACGATTTCAATCCAACAGTGTTTATTGAAATAGGAGTTCCCCAAAACACAATGCAGTTGGGCACGCGGCGGGTCATAGACGCCGTCAGCCAGAAAAATGTGGATACAATCTCGTCCCAAGGCGGGAAGTTATGAGAGAACCTCGCGAAGAAGGGAGGTAGCGGGACAAGAACAGGTTATTTGTATCTCGCCTTCACCTGTGATAATGTGAGATGCCTGCATTGTGCATTATTGCAATTCTGTATTAATTAAGATATAGGGAATTGTGCACAAAAACCCAGACAGAGTTCTAAAACCTGGTGCTGCAGAGGTTCAATGCAAATTCTGCGTTCTCATTAGGCAAGGGGGTGTCATTTCTTGTAGTGATTACTTGAGTTTCACGTTTGGAAGTATCATGGAATTTATATTATCAAGAGTAGTAGCTATATTGATACCTCTTACTAAGACTTACCCATTTGGTCATTCAAAGATCTGCGTGCTCACGAGGCTAGTTGAACTTGTGACATTGAAAACATGATCCCCTCCCCCGTCCATCGTCAGCTTACAAGGCGCCGTTATGGAGCTCAAGTCAAAGCTGGACAAGGCTTTCCACGACAACAAGTGTCTGAGGCTCGAGCTGAGAGTCAACGAACAATTCCAGCCTAGGAGCAGCCCTGGTAAGTATGTGCTCCCATTTTAATGCAGAATGTGTTTTATAAGGCTTTTTTTAATGAGAAAATTGTCACGAACAAGCTACCGTAAAATCCCGAAAGATGCCCCACCCCTGAAAGGTAACCCACCCCTATTTTTGGCTGGATGTTCTATTTCTTTTTTTAAACACCGAAAGATAGTTCGTTCTTAGTAATCGTAGCGTTGAGATAAATTATGTCCTTGGCGTAAATGCGTCTAGTTAGCTATGACAGGATATAAGCGAATACTGCTGACTGGGAAGTATGGTCATTTTTATTTCATTGCCCCTTGCTGCTATAGTAGGTATGACGAAGACGAATAATCTAAAAATATAATTTTTTTCAACTTTTCTTGATTACACACCGAAGGTTAGTCCGCTCCTTATTTTCACCCAATTTTCTTTCGATTTTAGGTGGGCTATCTTTTGGGATTTTACGGTCTATAACGCGTGCCATGAATGAATGTCACGCTGGGAGCATTATGGACATGAAGGTTATTTAAAAAAAGTGTATATATAAAGTTTGAGCCCCGGTGGGGCTTGAATCTGAATCAATGCAGTGGCAGTCGAATACTATAGCCACTGCGCTGGTCTGGAAGCTAATAGCAGAGCTGGTCTGGAAGGATCAATATTTTCATTTGAATGCAAACATGCCTTTGAGAGTGGCAAGTTTTGATTGAAAATAGTAAAATAAATAAAATGAACACATATAATAAGATTAAAACAATAAATAAACTAAATAAAAATAAAGAAAATAAATAATAAAATTAATTTACTATAAATGAAAAGCAAAAAATAAAGAAAGAAAAATAATTAAAAATCTAGCACGAGCCACACACAGTGTGCAGGACACATCCTGTGCCCTCTGGTCTTCGTCAGCACCATCGAGCCTGTAGTATTTTAATTTTTTGTGTGGGTCGACAACAGATGCAGGTGTCTAGTTTTTTAATTTTCCTTTATAATAATTCAGAGGAAAAAAAGAAAGTATGTCAACGTAATGCAAAGAAGAAAAAAAATGAAAGATGTTTACAATTCTCTGTAATGCCAAATTAGAGCGCAGCTCTTGAAGAGGGGGAGGGGAGGGTATGCCGTGTGACGTCCAAGGGTGACGTCCCTCGTGGCTTGTGACGTCCCTTGTGACGTCACTCATGACCCTCGCGATGTCACGTGTCGCGCGGTTCCACCGGCGGCGACGTCAACGGCAATGTTGCTTAACCTGGAAACAGGCACCTTAAAGCTGCGCTTTAAAAAGAAAATGTCAACAGAACTAATGACCGATGGCTCTCGGAAAATTCAAATCGCCCCTTTTTGGTCCCAAAAGGAGCGTTCATAAGTTTGATCGATTTATAAATTGACGCCGGGCAACGTTCGAGACGGAACAAGCTTTTAAGCACGTCCCGACAGTCCGAAGCCGCGTTGCGTTTGCGACGCAGTTCCAACTCGGACATGCATGTTCCGCACACACTTTCCTCCGATTTTCTCCAGGCACTCCGAGCGACCATCGCTTCGGAGCATCTCGCTCGGCGGAGAACCCCGGCCAAGCCGGCCTCGGCAGCAGCAGCTGCGGCGCGTCCCCACCGCGCCTGAGCCCCCGCCAGCCGAGTCTCGACTGCGGCCGGCAGCTTCAGGCTAGCCTCTATCACGCGAGGTCTCACCACACCTCCCCAGACCTGGGCATCGACTCCGACCCGACACCGGAGCACGACGTGGCCGCAAACGACTCCGCCGGAGCGCTGGCGGAGCACTGGCAGCACCGCATGGGTCCCAGCTGGACGCTGTCGTCGGTCAACTCCGCTCCGGATGCCATGGGCGGCAGCTGCCAGCTGTGCCAGCAAGGAAAGGACAGCGCCGCCTCCTGGAAGCAGAAGGCGTCTGCCACCTATGCTGGGGAGCAGCTGGAGCAGACTTCTTTCGGCGGTAACTCCCGTGGGTGTCGATTACGTGTTGGGATGGCCGGTTCGCGCGTTTGTGTGTGACATTGATTGAGTGTGTTGCATTTCCTTGTAACCGCTTAACACACTGGTGCCATTTATCGGGTAGACCTGGAACATTTCCAGCCTGCATGTAAGTAGACTGAAGGTTTTGCAGTATTTGCGAGATCAAATCTATGCACTGTTTGTGAGAAATAGTCGCTTAAAACATTGTCAGATTTTTGTCAGGCCCAAAGTGAAAGGATGATGGGAAACATTTTTTAATTATAGACGCTTTACAGCAGCTGTGCATGGGCGCCGCCATAACCGCCCTTCAGTTTTTGTTTCCTCTTATTCCGTTCGCTGCACTTCATTATTACCACAGCAGGACAGGTTATTGCCACTTTAGGGGCTACTACGTCCTTCTCCCCAGCATAGGCCTGTGTGGAGGCTCGGAAACGTCCGTTTCAGTGGCTTGGCATCTCGGTAAGACAAGAGAAGGTCGGCTATGGCGGCTCAATCTGGCGCGTGCTTAAAGCGTCTATACTCTATCAGGGTGCGCACAGGTCCTTGAAATTCTTGAGATCCCTTGAATTCAAAAATTAGGTTTTCAACGCCCTTGAGAACCCTGGATTTTTGGCCAGACCTTGAAAAACCTTGAAGTTCAAAATTCGGCTTGCAGGTCTCTTGAAAGCCCTGGATTTTTTGGCTAGACCTTGAAAATCTGTTAATGGCTATATATAATAGCAAATGCGGATATATATTGTACATTTTTTGTTATGCTTATCGATTTGTTTTTACAAGACAGCTGTTAAGGCTAGATTTCCCCAGTTTTGTGTCCGTCACCAAATAAGTGTCGACACAAAACTCTGGACAGCTACTGCCATCTATAAGCAACGGCGGCAACCAGACAACCGGCTTGCCGGTTGTCTTGTTGCCGCCATCGCTCATAGATGTCGGCAACCTTTCAAGCCTTTCCACTCTGGTGTTCACCTGAGTGGGAAGGCTGAATATCTCTAGGCGTCGTCCTAGAAATCGTCTTTGAGGACGACGCCTAGAGGACGTCATCCTCTAGCGTCGTCCTCGAGGTCGTTGTAGAAGTCATCCTTGAGGTCGTCCTAGACGTCGTCCTTGAGTTTGTCCGAGAAGTTGTCCTCGAGGTTGTCCGAGAAATTGTCCTCGAGGTCGTCCTAGAAGTCATCCTTTGGGTCGTCCTAAACGTCGTCCTCGAAATCGTCCTCAAGGTCGTCCCAGACGTCGTCCTCAAGGTCGTCCTAGAAGTCGTCCTTGAGGTCGTCCTTGACGTTGTCCTCGAGGTTGTCCTTGAGGTCGTCCTAGACGTTGTCCCTGAGGTCGTTCTAGGCATCATCCTCGAGGAAGTCGTCCTAGACAGTCCTTGAGGTCGTCCTAGACGTCGTCCTCTAGCCGTCGTCCTTGAGGGCGTCCAAGAAGTCGTCCTTGAGGTTGTCCCACCATCGTACAACTTCGCTGGTCTTCCTCCTTCACCAGAACAGAAATGCTGAAAGTTTTTTACTTTCACCTGATATTCGTTTCGGTCTAAGTTATCTCAATTTGTTCAGATTTATCCGATGTTCATTGGATGGTTGGCCACATTGCAGCAGATCCGAATCCAATCTGATCTGGGAATGCTTTGTGCTCTGTTTCTTCCATTAACCTCGTGTTTTGTCGTCGGTTGTAGGAAAATGCCCGGTAAAAGCAGGTTTCAAGGTACGTTGCTCTGCAGTGATGAATGTAAGGACTAAGTGGCACCAGATACGACAAATCAGCATCGTGCAAGATGCAAGTTGTGCAGAAAAACCTTCGATGTCGCCGCCATGGGTGAGTTGGCGTTGAAGAGCCGCACGAAGAGCGCGAAACATGCCGCCATATTGAAGATCCCAGCCAAGAGCTCGATGCAAAATTACCTGGCTAAACTGCGAAAAGCAAAGCCGAGGAGCTGCTTAGCATCCGCCAGCAAATACAGGAAAAGCTGCAGGAGCTCCCCTGAAGTTACCACAAGCGGTTTTAGAAACAATTTTTATTTCGGCTTAGTGCAATGCAAACAAATTTGCAAAAATTTCTTTTGTTGTTTTTTTGTTTAGTGGTATAAAATTGGTATTTGCAATTTTTTGACAACAGTGTTTTATTGAAATGTGCTACGTGCAGCATCAAGTTAAGTCCTTGGAAATACTTCCACGAGGCCTTGAAATTCCTTGAATATCTTTCTTTGAATCCTGTACAAACCCTGTCTATATACAAGTTGTGAGTGTTCCAGAGCTACCCGACAAAAAGCGCCAGTGTGTTAACGGAGGACTCTACCCAAAAATTGTCAACTTTGAAACCTTTGACTTCATATGAATGAAATTTACAGTACTGGCAGTTGCAAAGCAGTATGCAGGGCAAAGTTTCATCTGTGTACATGAATTGTGAAAGAAATTATAGTCGGTTTTATTAGGTATAGTCACACTGCTTTAGAAAACCATCATTTGAAAACACGTAATATCCAACATTTTTCTACACTAGATATGCAGCAGAATGCCTGGCGAGTGCAACTGTGAAAACAAAATACAAAATTTCCAAAAAGTAATTTATTTTATGCTAACATCACGCTGAAAATTCAAATTAATTTTTTACTTTTTATGATTTCGACAAAATTTAAACATCTTTAATAAAAGACATCCACAAAGTAAAAAAATCAATGCCACAGTTGCATTGCTGATTAAATTCCAGTTAGGAAACACAATGAGTGAGCTTTTTCTTTTGTCCCATTACCAAACGATACTTTTCCTAAAGGGAAATTTATGCCAAAAAGTGAAATGGAGAAAAACTCCGCCCAGAGTGCTCGAACCTCTACCTCTTTTGAGCATCAATAAACTGAAAATTATTAATAAAAAGAAAAAAGCTATGCAGTGTAAACAAATGAAGCTATCTGGGAATACTCTCTACATGTTAGTGAATATACTAAATGTGGCACTTTTCAAAATCAACTTTTTTGGCAAAATTTGTTTCTTCTGGGTAGTGTCTCCTCGGTTACAGGGGAACGCTATGCATGGAACCACAGTCAAACGTAAATCTGCGAACCAGACTCAAAAGAGTTTTGAAAGAGTTCAGGTTTTTCTATCTATCCTTGACGGCGTGGGAATATAAGTAAATGCCAAATCAGCAAACTCTAAGAGTCGCGATGGAAAGCTCCGCCTTTCCATCCGATAGTCTGTTCACCGGACGATGATATGTGCATCCCTAGGAAGGTGAAACCATTGAAAGAGTGCCCTCAACATTGCCTAAAAGGTTTCATAATTTTCCTTCAAATGTCGTTTTCTAGCAGTGTGTGCCGATAAGTCTCAGAGCAATGTACAATGAACTGCTAACAAAGGGTCACTTTGCCGTCAACATTATATGACGGAACCCCGCTCTTGTTTCATTCTTATGACTAGTCAACCAGAGGTCTACTTTAGCTAAACATTTTTGTGTGCAGTACAAGGGTTATTCAAGTTCTAAGTTCTCCTGAACTATTTAAAAAGAAGTACTCGCAAGAAAAAGCAAAATCTTTGTCACTTCTCTTCGAGGTCACCGTGTAGTTCTATACATTTTTTGCAACTTTGACGGCGTGGCGGCTGCGAAGGCTTCCTGAGAGTCTGTCGAAACCACTGGGTTACAGTCGCAGACCGATTTTTCGGACTTCGCAGGGACTGAAAAAACGTCTGAATAATAGGGCAGTCCGAAAATCAGCAGCTTAAGAAACTTGCCTTTATTACGTCTAAGCGGGCTAAAAAGTCGTCAGTAGTACCTTGCTTTAGGTTAAGCCTCCGCTTGTATTTGGCCACTTTCTATTAGCTTGAGAATTGGTGCCGTCTTTTGTAGCGTTATGGTCGAGCACGTTCCACGCTTCTTAGCGACACCTCACGGTGGCTGCAAGCCAGCGTAGTCCGAAAACACGATTCACCGAAAAGAGATGAGAGGTGCAACTCCACAACTGCAGAATGGCGAATGAACAAAGCAAAATGCTAACAATGATTATAATAATGACGCACGGCTAGTGGAAAAAAAATTTGTAGCATAGCGTCACCTAGCAGTACTGAAGTAGCGCTGCCAAACCAAGCCAATCCATGTGCAGTCAACATAAAATCTAAAATGGCGGCTTCTCGGTGGTGTTTCTCGCTGATCGCTCGCAACTATTTTGTCTGAAAAATTTAACTTTCGGATTTCAAGCTGTCTGAAACATTGGTCATGAATATGCACTCGGGTAGGTCATGGTTCCTCTTTTAGGTCTGAAATATCAAACAAGTCCGAATTACCGGTGTCCGGAAAGTTGGTCGGCGACTGTACTGCCAAGGCAACAGTGGAGCGTGTTTCAAACACTGGACTATGGAGAGTTTTCCTCATGGTCGGAAACGGTAAAGAATTGCTGGGCGCAAGTTGAGGGAAGTAGGGAGCCTGAGAACCAGATCAAAGCTCTTTTCATGAAGAAAATGTTTGAAGACGTCTTGCTTGACGAGCCGAAGCTTGTCGTAATGGAATATCACGACTGCAACCTTTTCCGGTCATTTTTTTTAATACGGGAAGAAATGTTTTTGCATTGTCTTTGTAAGATGAAGCCGTCACCGTTGTTCCACTGGGGATGCAGTAGATGAGGAGGATGCCTTCACTATCCAAGAATATGTCCACCACCATTTCCTCCGCACCAACGGTAGCACAAACTTTGGTTCTGCATAGTCGCATTGCTCACATTACTAGTCTTCTACTGGCGTTTGATTTCGGGAATGGAAAACAGCATCCATCTCCCGTCTATTCTGATGATTAATGAAATGAAACCAGCATTCATGCCGTTATCATGGGACGAATTTGCCTGATCCCTTGGCAGGTGCAGAAAACAATTAATATGCTACTCTTTGAAGGTGAACGTCACATTTTTTTTGTGTCTGAAACAGGGGTGATATTATGTGTTGCCACGAGCGTTTCATGACTTTAACAATGTTACTGTGCCTCATACTCAATTCCAAAAATATTCCGCATATATTAAAATGCTTCCCACGCCTGTACCTGCTCACGATCCAGTGAAAAAGGGAAAATGAGGAGACATTACAACTTGAATGCCCCTCGTACTATACTCTGTTTCACTTTAAAAAAACACTAACACATCAAAATATTTTTTTTTTTTTATTATCCGAAACGATTAACGATGCCGGGACATACCCTCAAAATTCGAAACTTGGGAATTCAGTATTTGTGATGTAAAAAAACAATTTCCAAATGCCGAATTCAAAGTTCCCGCGCGATCCGCGCCAATGCATTGACGTCAAATATTGCGGAGTCCTTTGAGTCGACTTTCTTCCACGACTCCGTGCTGTTGCCACTGCGACTCGAAGCGAGGAGGTGAGGAGCGGAAGATAAGGCCACCGACGGACCAAGAAAAACCGGTTTTATTCTGTGCGAGCGGTGCCTCCTGCCCAGGCGGCATGTTTTCCGAGGGAGGGTACAAATCCAGGAGGCGATATCACATTGGACTCCGATTTTTGGTATTTCAAAAAGAAGGGTCGTAGTGCGTTCGCAATTGCGTTAAAAAACATGTTTTACGATTGCCGTTATTAAGTGTTATAGAAATGTCGCCTAGAAAGCTTCTAAATTTTCATGATTTTTGACGTCACGAACCAAAAAGAAGCGAGGAGGCGAGAAGCAGGAGAGAAAAGAGCCAAAAATAAAAAGGCACGTGCATGCAAAAAAATACGTTTTTTTGGTGATGCGGCATTTTTTTTGCATGTCTATGACTACAACTTGCATCGTTTTAGACAATAAGAGAAACAATACGACCCTTGGGGTGTCAGTGCCCCTTTACGTGTGAGCATAGCAGAAGCTACATGAGCGAACTACGGGCTTTAATCATTCCCTGCCTAGCATGCGCGCTCATGCAGTGCGAGCACTGTTCAATGCCGCATGCTCGCGCTTGTACCATTGGCTGCATCTCGACTTAGGCTGCAACGGAGTGTAGAGCTTTGCACAAGCCCGAGCCAACCCGGGCCGGGTCGGGCCAAGTAGTGCATATTGTTCTTGGGCCCAAGCCGGAGACGCAGTTTATCTCCCACTCTTGAGGCACCTCTAGGCGGGCCGGGCTTGGGCCAACAAGTGGGCATCTCGTCGGGCTGGGCTTGTCTCAAGTAAGACTTGGGACTGGCGTCAATGGGCCCGGACCTGTTCGGGCCTCACAAGGTAGGCCTGCGAAGTGCTTTACCTCGTAGATCTATGCAGGCGCCTACCGGTAGTGGGTACCTCGTGGTGCCCAACTCCGTCAACCACTAGTCACAATTCTTGCATCTTTTACACTCGCTTTGTACTATTTCGAAGCGATAATCATAAATAAATCGATCGGGCTTAGTCTCAACAAAGAGCTCTTGCAAGCACCTCGTATCTGGGGCTGGGTCCTCCGGTAGTCCTCCGGACGTCTCTCGCTCATCGCCCTTTCCTCCATGCAGCGTCCAAGAATGTGTTCCCGGGGCCGCAGTCTTCCCGCTCCTCGCCGAGCATGCCGCTCTGTGCCATCGTGCAGCTGGTTGACCACGAGCTGCTCAAGAAGCGCGTGGACGAGAGCATCTGCCTCATCCGCAGGGTCGAGGTCATCATCCACCAGGCGCTCGACGCACTCGCCGACTTCGCATCCGACTGCACCGAGGTAGCGTAACCTAGAGCCCCTCCGTACTCAGAAAGGTAGCAACATCCTTCCAAGAGTGCCGCTCCCAATCCTGAGACAATCACAATGATGGCGACTGCAAAAAAGTGGAGAATAAAGAAAGAAAATAGTTGGCTCACCAGAGCGGAAGGAAGGTGTCGCTACCTTTCTTTATTCGAGGTCCACTTAACATGAGGTCCTAAGGGTATGCTCGTGCGTGCATAAGTATTGCAACAATCGAGTACATCCGGGCCGTGTTTCCCACAGCCGCCGGAGTGCAAGGGGCTGCTCCAGGACGCTGACCGTGGCTGCCACAGCATCAAGGTGTGCCTGGTGGACAGCTTCAAGCTCATCTGCAGCTTCACCATCTCCCACGTGCCAGACTGCAGGGAGGACCACTGCTCCCACGAGGCTAGTCAGCTCTTTGAAATTTGTGTTTCACGTGTGGCTCTGTTTTTGTCGGGTAAATGGGATGGACCAGGCGGGTGTCCTCAAATTTTCAAATACAGTAAACCTTCGTCAATTCGACCTCGACGGGACCTTGAAATTCGGTAGAATTATCCGAATGATCAAATTAAAAAAAGGACAGAAAAACGTTTAAAATTAAAATTCCTTTTATTGTCCAAAGTATTCACGGATGGTCTGCTGCCTTCTGCGCTTAAAATGCGTGTCTAAAAGCAGGCTTCGGAGGGCAACGTAACTAAAGTCACGTCCCCAAAAAAATCGCGCGCTACAAAAAAAAAAAAAAAACGAAAAAGTAAGTTTTATGAGCTGACTTTGGCGCCAAGCCAAAACCAACTCGGCAACAAAAGAAAAAAAGAGAACTTGCGTTTTTTGTTGCGGGCACACGATGCTACAGAGAAGCGCTTTGGAGCGCGCGCTGAGAAAGCTTTGCCTTTGTCTTTGGTGCAGGGCGGCCAGACTGTCGGCAGCAAAGAAAAATAACAATAACAAAAAAGGAAATGAGAAGTCACGCTTTCAAAGAAAAATAACAACAACAACAAAAAAGGAAATGAGAACTCACGCTTTCCGGTGCGCAAAATGTTACAAAGCGCAAGATGCACACAATGTTACAAAAAAAAAAAAAAAACATTTTGAGAGCGCGCGTATGTTTTCTGCGCTACTCCACGCCAGATTGGTTGCGCTGGCTCGTGTCATTTGCTATGGTCCATCTCAACGGTGTAGAGGAGCAGGCGCATATTTGCGCATGTTCGGCTTTGCAGCAAAGGGCCCGTGTTTCGGCGATAACGTTGGTGTTTTTTCTGCCGTGGTGCCGTGCAATGCAGCGAGCGCGCACTCGCTCGGGACGAATTATCTGATGCAGGGTCTTCCCGAGTACGAACTATCGAGCTTTTTCTCCCATAGAAATGTATGGGCGCTCGCCGGGACTTTTGAACACGATTGAATTAAACGAAAAGTCGAAATAACCAAGGTCAAACTAACGAAAGTTTACTTTATCGAGGAAGCCCTATTTGTTGAGACTGATAGCCGGAGAACCCTTCCTGGCTCTCGGCATTCATGCAATAAGGCTTTGCAGAAGGCTATGGGTCTTGCAATCAGTAAGGCACATACTAGGAAGTGGCACGGCTCTTAGTTACGCACCAGGGTACCTTAGATCCGCTAAAATAGTGCTTAAACTGGGAAAACACTTCACTTTGGGGCAAAATTGGTCAAGAAGTTTTGAGAGCTCTGGGAACCCTTGGGGATACTGTGGGGAACTCCGGTGTTCTTAGGAACCCAGTTTGAGAACCCGTGGAATGTTTCCAAAGTACCTAAACTCACAAGTTTTGTCCTAAAACTGCGTTGAGGTGCTGAAATTAGACGGCTACATGTGCTGCCCTGTACAGTCGAATAGAACAGGCAATCACGCGTAGGAGAGTGCTCCTTCTTTTTTTCCTGTGCCAACGTAATGGACTTATGCTAATCGGGAAGCTCTACTCCATCAGTGCTTTTGGTAAATCTGACGCTATAGCGTGCGGTACTCTGGAAGCATGCAGCGCTTTTAGAATTTCACACCCTGTCACCTGGTTGCATTTGGTGACTTCAGTGTTTTCGTAATACAATAGAACCTCTTCGATGTGTTCTCGGTTGATATATTTCTTCATAAGAATATGTGTATTTACTTCCTCTTCGTTGCATCCCGGATGTTACGACCAAAATCTGCTATTTGACGCAGCCAATCCAATGGATTTGGCTTCTCGGTCATGGCCTCCTGCTTTCTCTTTTATGCGCCTGTTTTCCTTTCTGTACTTGCCTCTTGCCCTGGTGGGCATGACCTTGAACTAGGCTTGGATGGGATCGAGGCTTTCGCAACAACCCGTTCATTCTTCTGTCTTTCTGCGGTATGCCTGCATACTTACTTGGTGCCCCGGCTTGCTCTCTGTTCCTCTAGTTTAATTTTGCGTAGAATTTATAGCGCATTGCGTGCATCGAGCTTTACCGCTCTGCTTTGTCGTGCTATGAGGGGTGGGACGTGGGGGAGTATATGGTTTAGCTCGATGGGCTCGGGAATTTTGCTTGCTCTTATAGGTTGAGATACTTTAGTTCAAGTTATAGGTGCATCCCCAATTTTCAACAGCTGTTTGAGAAAAAATGTGGACCTGCGCTCGAATGAATATGGCAATTCTGTAAAGCCATGAAAGCTCATGTGAAACAAATTGCTGTGCGAGAGCTGCTTTCCGTCTCGTCTACAGGCCCCCAAAAACGTTGATTGTTATGTTTTCCGCAATCATACCAAGTGGTTCTTTTTTATTGAGGTCTCCTGTGAAACATATTAGCGGGAATCTATTCTAGTGGCAGCACAAAAGTAACTTGCTAATCAGTGTTAAATAATGCCAATTTGTTGGAGCTTGCTCTATGTTGCTTTTCCATAACTTGTTTAGAATATGGTGCAAGGCAGCAGCATTCGGAGAAATGTGGCTAGACTGGCTGCACTGGCTTTTGAAGAGGTTTTATTCTTGCGTGCTATGCATATTTCGAAATTTTACTAAGGAATTTTACTAAGTGTTCACCATTCAACTCCATGAATGGCAAACACTACCATTTCCTCATTGATAATTTCCGTAAATTGCTGGTAACAATTTTAAATTAGATAACAGTAAGTTCTGAAACCTTGACATCTGGTTTGGACTGCTGGTGCTACTTTTAAATTATAACTGAGCATACAGCGATGCCTAATTAATATTTGCGGTGAAGAACTTTTTTTCTTCTCCCGAACACACGG
The DNA here is from genome assembly GCA_037355805.1 of Ixodes ricinus. Lineage (NCBI taxonomy): Eukaryota > Metazoa > Arthropoda > Arachnida > Ixodida > Ixodidae > Ixodes > Ixodes ricinus. The sequence continues at coordinate 35,531 of JAZHYW010040314.1, read as the reverse complement.
TTTATTCATGACTGCTTGAGACTAGACCTTGGAAAGGTGCGAAGAAGTTTTATTAGATAGTAAGGTGTTTTTGTTACAAGTTGCTTTTAACTGTTCGACTTTTATCCAGAAAAGCACTCTTCCATTAGTCCTGCATATATCGACCTTCTGATAGGAGATATTGGGGTAATGGATATTGCTTCCAACATTATCGTTGCATCACTCTTCTGTGCAGAAGCAGCTCAAGTTGGAGCTGAACAAGCTTCAGGAGAAACATTCCCAGCAGAGTATTGAACTTCAGAATGCTCTCGAACAAATTTCTGTAAGTACGGATCGCACTTGCTTGCTACACTGGAATTGAATTTTGTCACACTTTCCTGCAACATTTTTGCTTCTATTCTATGATCATTGTTTTGAGGCCTGTGGAAATCTGTTCCATTTTGCTGCAACTCATTTTCACTTTTCAAAGGAGTTCTGACGTCTTAAGGGGGAGTCATTGTTAAGAATTTTATCTAAAACATACAAATAAATCGTTTTTAAGTAATTTTGATGCTATTATGCACCCTTTCCTTTCAGTCTTTCAAGGAGAAAAGGGAAGGCATGGAGAGAGCCATTAGCCGTCAACGTAAGTGTAGCTTGCATCAGCTTTATGAAGTCATATTCATACATAAATATGCATAACCTTACAAACAAGATGTCAAAGAACTGGGATATATGATAGGGTACCACTTCTGAATGATTCGCAGTTACCTATTCCTGCATATTTACAGGATGCCTTCTGCTTGTTTCCATTGCGAGTGTAAAAGAAGGAAAGAAATGTATAAACAATAATCTAATTTCTCCAGGATTTTGTGGTGGGTGGTGGTGGTAGGTGGTGACCCAGAAATGACCACGTCATGATGTGCTTTAGGCAGAACTACCATACTTGCAGTGTCTCCACCGATCCTTAAAGACTACAACATGGTCATTTTCAAAAGAATATGATATATTGAATGTGGGACAGCACTTGAAGATCTTTTGAATTTCAATATTAACTGAACACAACAAAACTTTTCTGTCTCTGCAGTGAGCAAGACCAAGATGGTACTGAAGCAGACAAAGGGGAACCTTAATGTCCTGCGTACAAGAGATGCCAAGCACGAGAAGAAGTGATTGTGACATGTACATTTGTAGCATGTAAATAACCACCTTCTTGCAAAAGGCAGAGGTTTTAGGATTTGTTTTAGATATTAGGATTGGTTAGCCACACATGCCACACAATATCTTTTGTGGAATGAAGCAGTGGCATAGCTAGGCCATCCGATACCCCCCTCCCTCTCTTCAGTCCCCGAGGTCGCAACCAACGAGTAAAGCAGGAAGGAGGAAGAGGAGGAGGAGAAGGGGGAAAGGGGAGTGCCAGGTGCTGCCAGAGGTGGCACTCCCTATGTGACTGGGACGCCTGGTACCCAGGGCCCCCGGCTGCTACGCCACTGGAATGAAGTTTAGACATGCTTATTATTGCCGGTTTATGTTTTAGCTTGGCATGGCCAGTGGAGGTTGAAGCGCTTTTAGCCTATTATATATGAAGAGTATTGCTTCGTTATGAAGGTTTAGCAGTTTGTCATTGGCTGGTGCATTTCTCAACAATTCATTTCTGCAGTTACTGTGCCCAAGTAAGTGCAAATTTGTACATTTGCATTTTTAGTTTACTTAACGGCTTGTTTGGAAGAGCTCCCCAATTTTTGTTTGGCCGCTCAGTTAATAATGCCCTTAATCAATGTGAATCTGAGACTAGAAATGCTTGCCACGAAGCTTGTGGGATTTCCCTTGTTGCCAGGGTGCCCACAAGCTTACCTATATGTGTTTGCCACAGTTGCTTGAAAACTAATGTGAACTTGTAATGTGTACAGGCTGTAGTGCACATTCTCCTGTAGCAGCACCACACCATAACATTCCTTGGACAGATTTTTGAACCCCTTAAAGTATGCATGAAGCTTTAATTACTAAGAAACGAGAGAACCTTTTTCTATTCAGATTCATAACTCAGTATTGCCAAAATAATCTGTATAATTTTTTAACCATAATTTCAATCATCACATTTTTGTACTTTCATTTTATGTGCTCTAGAAAATGGTGTAGGTTTTCAGGTATTTCTGCAAATGTAATTAGTTCACCAGGTGTCCACCCTCAACCTCTGTCATATCCTCACCCTAGGAATCCATTACATTTGCAAGTGTTTGTTCCTGAGCAGTTGACAAACTCCATTGTTGTACAGCAGTGTTTCCAAGAAAATATACACATTCTTTCTGGTTTACATGGCTGGTTGGTTCCTTGCATGTATCTTTATCTTTGCACTCTTTTTAGCGGACTGGTACGGAGCGGCTTCCAGACTTAGTTGGATTATGATTGATGCAGAGAAAATGCATAGAAGCCAGGGGTCCTGGGTTTCATTCTCAACCCCTGTCCGTTTCAATCTTGGCAAGAAACTTACTAAAGCAGTGGTTATGTACTGGGTTAATTTTTCATCTGCAGCAGAGAGACTCTTAGGTAACCTACTGGGGCTAACTTCCCGCTGTCTGAACAAACAAACAACACAATTTTCTTTTACACAGAAGATGCAAAATGGTTGCTTGGAAAGTGTATACAGTTTGCTTCTCTCAAAGTTGTGCCAAAAGAAATACCACCCTCAGTTACTTACTTTGGTGTATTCCACAAGCAATAATTGGCAGTTAAAGTGGAAATTTATCCTTAGTGGAAGACGTTTTATCATTATAGACCCTTTCAACAACAGGCTTCTGGGTGATGCCATTATCAAAAGTGCCCAGCTGGGCTGTGTATTTGTTGATATTGAAATGGTGTATAAAAGGAACAGGTTTGAAAGCACTTAGCCCTGCTGCATTTGGCAAACGAAATGTACAATGCTGCAACAGATCTAAACCTATGCGGAGCGCAAGTTTGTTTGCTGCTTTTGCAGGGGTTGTGGTGACGTCAGAACGCCGAGCTCCAATTGGTTCTGAAAAGGATTGTGGGTAGACCTCAAGGCAGCTTGCTTTAAGGTCTACCCACTATCCTTCATCAAAGCCAATCAGAGCTAGGCGTCGTTCTAACGTCACCACGACTCCTGCGCAAGAAGCAGAGAACTTGCTCTCCGCATAGTGTTGACACTCTGCAAGCTCATGGCCAATCATGAAGAGTCGGCTACTGTGACTTGGTGGTGCTAAAGGTCCGTTCACAGATATGCGACGGAGAGAGACAAGATCGGTTTTTAAGCCTCTTGCAATGTCTTGGGACTGGATGCGCTGCTGCGGAGCTGGTTCTAAGATGTCGCAAGAGGCTTAAAAACTGGTCTTGTCTCTCTCTGTCCTGCTCAACTGCAAGTGTGTGAACGGGTCTTAAAGGAGCCAGCGGGCACGGAGAGAGTAACTAAATATTAGTGCGTCATATTTTAACCGGATGACGCGGAAACCTCCTCCACCTACGGGGGCGACCCGCGGTCCCGAAAGCATGCGATATGTGAAGTCTTTGGACCTGGGCTTACTACTGGTCGGAGCCACTAAAAGCTTCTTTTTAGTCGAAATACAAAATATAAGTGGCGCGAACCGTTTCAATTATTTATAAAAGTAGTTTTTGTTCAGTATTTTAGATTAGAAAAGAAACAAATGCAGTTTATAAAGTATGGAAGCAAGAAATGACCCGTCGACATACCCCCACCAAGCAGTGGAAAAGGCGGCGCATACTGGAAAGGTGTAGTGGGATCAGGCACCGACGAGCGGCGAGCGTAGAGGTGCCCTGGATGTACGCAGCGGTGCTGCGGTTGTATACGGGCTCGAGGATCCGACCGGTTCCGAGCGATCCGAAGCCTTTGGCGAGCAGCTTTGGCTTGCGGTTTGGCGGTATGGCAGCACGAAGTGTGCTCCCGTTCTGAACTGATCTTTACCCTGTATTTGCTGTCAGTTTGTGACGAATGAAGTGTCATGCCGAATTAGTGTTTAATCGCGCAGCAAATGCATCGCAAGCCGTCCTGGCTGCCTGCTTTATACAGCCTATCCAAAACACGCTTTAGTGGCGCCTCTCGAGCCGTCGACACGGAGTGCGGCAGCCATCGAGCGCTCACTGAGCTCACTACCCCTCCTCAAGTTCACAGCCACTCAAGCGACCAAGGACGTCATGAAAGAGGTTATTTTTTGCTTGCTTTTGTAATTTTAATTTGCCTATAACTTGTAAAATAAAGCAAAATTCGAGAAAAGAGAAGTTTCATTAAGTTACTACGTTCAGTGCACTCAGGTTCGGTGCAAATTAAAAACCAGTAAAAAAGTCCTTGCAGGGCCCCTTTAAGGGTGAATAGGCTTCCATCTAAATTGTTGTCCTTAAACCTTTTTCAATGCAATATTTCATGTACAGAGTTCATATTGTGCAGCTTATAAAAAATGGTGTGCAGCATGTGATGTTTTATCTAGTCAATAATGTGCAGCAAGGCAGTTTTCAACAGAATTGTAAACTGCAGAGTGAAGCTATATACTGCGTCATGTTTTTGAATGAAATCACACATGCATACCTGCCAAGTTCAAAAAAACCAAATCTGGGAGATTTTTTTTTATACAAGAAATATCAATTGATTTTAAATGAAGACAACATTGTTACATTTTTATTGCACTGCTCATGCTAGTGAGATAAAGATGGCCCTCGTTATCATTACTGCCATCGGTTGCGAGGCGAAAACTGTTTAAATGTGGGGAAGGTGGGGTTGACTAATGTTTTCCGGGAGATTTTCCTGCAAATCACAGAACCGTACGGAATGGTCAAAATCCAGGAGCCTCCTGGGTAGGGTGACCACCCGTCCCGCGACTCGGACTGTCCCGCATTGAGGGCTTTTGTCCCGTGTCCGCGAGAAATTCCCGAATCTTCAAAATGTCCCGCATTTCACACTGTTGTAAGATTCACTCCAACTCATGGTGCTGCCGAACAACGTGTGGCACGACAAAGTGCGGAGGTCACTGGGAATTGTGGGAATTGAAATGGTACGCCATTTTCTATCCGAGTATTGCAAGAAGCGACTCGTTCTTGCAGGAGAACCGACGCGCATACGCCGCTGTGCCTCTCCCCTTGGTGGCAAAAATATTGTAAAAAAAATTGCTCGCCAAAAGTTTGAATATAAGATATTGTAATTATTTTCAAATCGCTGTCAGTGCGAAACGGTTGCTGTGGAATTTTTTTTTAGTGAAGACAGCTACACACAGTGGTTTAAAAAGAACATTATGTTAAAAATTTTTAAAACCATGTTCATAAAAGTAAGCGCTGACAGGAAACAATAACCCGAAAAAGGTTAACTGTTTCTTATTTTCATTTGAGGCATTGAGTTCTGATAGTCGATTTTTGTTTTCAACTTCGACACATTTAATAACATATTTGGCATAAAAAATATATATATCACTTGGAGTGAAAATTATTTGAGCTTAATTGCTGCAATACAATTAGCAGGAGTATAAACAGCACAGGATAATAAATGCGTTAACAGAGCCTCGGTTCGTTGAGTGCATGTTAACAAATTTCCTCTATCCCCCCTCCCCTGCCCCGCATGTCCCGCATTTCCCTAGCAGGAGGGCGGTCACTCCTACTCCTGGGTAATACGGGAAACTTGGCAGGTGTACATGTGACAGCAGCGATTCTGCATTCTGAAAACAAGGCAATTTGGTCAATATTTTTTAACTAGCGTGCATTTACGGCGGTGAAGCTGCACTCAATTAGCTTGTTGGATATGGAAAGTTTCAAGCAGCACAATGAAGGTACCAATGTTGCAAGCACACCTTTTACTCATGTACACTTGATCTACCACTTTCCAAATGTGCAGTCTGATGGTTCTTTTTCTCGAAGCTATGCACCTCTTAAGTTAGCTGTCCAAAAAGTTATGCCCATTCTGTCAAAAATTAAAAAAAGAAAGATAGCTCATAAGCTGGATTCATTAATGCGGCATACACATGGCAGGCTGTTTTACACATCCATGAGGGCAGACGTTGGCACAGATTCACTCAAACAACTTCTTCATGGCCGCTGCAAAGTACTTGTTCAGCTTGGTCGTCCGTTCCCTCAGCAACACAATTTGTTTCTGGACGGCCGCATTCTTGGGGTCCAACGCAGCTGCACGTTCCAAGTCTTCCTTGGCTCTCTCATACTCCTGCAGTTGGACGAAAGCGGTACCTCTCGGAAGAGGGCCTTGACATTGTCACAATCAATCTCCAACGCTCGTGTACAGTTTGTGACGACATGATGGTATGTGCTGTTCTGCAACTGACACGCTGCAAGGTTCAACAGACACTTAAGTTTCAAGTCTCTGCTGTTTATACCGAGTTCGTTCACCACGTCTTCCGGGGGTTGTCGTGTTCGAGGGAAACGATGTACTTAAATGCCAAACTGAAATGCCTGAATGCCCACTTGTACTCTTTGGCACTGAACAAACTAACACCCTTGTCCTTATGTTGGCATGCGTGGTACCACTTGTCCGAAGGCTTCATCTCAAAAATGGCAGGCTTGGGGATGAAGGATTCCAGCTGAATCCGTACTTTGTAAGTTTGGCCACGTTGGTTAAACGACTCTTTGATCCGGTCGTCGCATGGAGGAAGGAAACCTTTCATTTTATGATCATCGGAGATATGGGCAACCGTCCTCTCGTCCCGCGCCGAAGTTGTGGTATGGAGAGGTATTTCTTGTGGACTCTCGGTAGTATCGAAAAGGTACGCTGCCCTTGGTACATATGGCTCCGTCGTCTTCAGCGGTAGGTCGAAATTAACATCGCACACCTCACCGACGTTCATTGTTAGGAGGCATCTCTCCAAGATAAACTCCACATCGCTGCGAACGTCTCCAATAACAATAACTTTGTTGGTCGTTCCACTACCGAGACCGACAATGTTGTCTTCGTCAGTCAGCACCTTTATGTTGCAAGAGGCTTCTTGAAAGGGCTTGCTGAATGTATTGCTTGACTGCACCACGGTTTTCTTGAATGTCCCATCCGGTGCTTCCCATACTTCTGGGGATTTTGGACAATAATTTTCCAAGATAGGCGATGTTTGCTGGGAAGATTCGTCAAGCTCCATGTTCTTCAACGGGCTGTAACGATTCAATCCTTATCGCCTTTTCTTTTTTCTTGTGTAGAGTGAAGGAGCCTGAGCAGTACAAATATCAGTTTACCAACGTCTGTTTATGACACTCACGCCTTCTAATCAGCAGCTCAAATCGTTCAATTCATTCCCAACCATCACAAAAGCACCGGCGAACTCGAGCACCCTCCTTCGTCCATCACTCAGCCGATCCGGAGCCACCGAAACGGCCGAAGCCAGCAACCAAATTTTGGATTATATGATAAATTCAACATTTAACCGTAAAACCGAAACTACCAGAAACTACAATAGAAAGTAGGCTTTATAAAAAGTAAAATCAATATGTAACTCAAATTTGAGAAGTTTTGAGTATTGATATAAGTCATATTTTATTTTTATTCCTCAATTAATCATGCAGGCGACGCTGCCAACAAAATGGCGCAAGGAGCGCAAAGCGCTGGGCGGCAGGTCAACTAGGGGTCCGACTTCTTCTCCTAAACATAACGTGGGTGACGCACTTAATCTATTATATTCCTCCCGTTCTGCACCAAAGGCCACCCCCTTCAAGGTCCCTTATCAGCTGTGTTGGTATTAGTCATTCCCGCACAAATTGACGTTTCCCCAGGAGATTAGGCAAAGTGTGGATGTAATTCTAGGGCGTAGGAGAGCAGTGTCGCCCGAATGCCCCGAACCGAGTTGGCCTAGAACAACAACACAATGGACTTCAGCGTCAAGTCGTTCAAGGGCCTAGCCGCCGAAGCTGCTACAGTGTTCACCAGAGCTGTGCAGGTAATTAAAGCGCCCAGTAATGCATTCTTTTACTTCATCGCTCTCTCTGCATCGGTTAACAAAGGCACAGCTTACTCTGTTGAATTCGTGCGCCCACTGGCCGGTGATGCTTCGATGCTCTTCCACTGTCATTGCACATTGTAGTGGTTTGCATGTGTCCGGCACATGTCCCAAAGGCATTTAATCAGGCACTGCTTATGTTCGCCCGCTTGTAGCATACATTCTTACCTTGAATGTGGAACGAGCTGTCTGTGATTTCCTCACGTTGCTTTTCTGCCTACTATCGTGCGCTAGAAATGACAGACGGAGGCAGCTGGACCGATAGCGAAATGCCAACTCAGATGGTTGTTTCCGCCGAAACTCGTTCATCAAGACACCGTTTCTAAACATTGCTGCTTAGAAAGCTAAATAGCGCCGATTTAATTTTTCTCGAATAAAGGAGCAGCGATCTCGGTTCTTCACGATGACTCTGTTTAATAAATACATCAATTGTCTTTCAAAACACGCGTTATATGTCGTTCACTCCCACAGAATCAACCCTTCCGAACCGTGCTTCAAATCACGACCTCCGTTACACAGGAAGTTATTCGATATGTTCTCTTTTTCGCGGCCTCGCAGTCTGAGCCATCGTTCTGTTTTCACACGTCTATGCACACAACACGCCTACGCTGTATGTTTAGTCATGCAGCCCATATATTTCCACTTGGACTGGCTGACTAAGGAAATCGCGGAGTGGACTTTGCGCTCACAGTACACAACCTTTGTTACGGGGTGTGAACAGGACGCGATGCGTTACTGTCAACAGCTTTAAACGCAGTAGTTCCGAAGCAGCTTCGCCGCCTCCGCTATGAACTTGGGAAAACTCGCGATGAATGTTTCTGGTGCGGTGTCATGGACAAAGCAGGTGACTATATAAACGTGCATTGATAGCATTCTTGCCCATTTCATTTTGTTACTGGTGTACAGTATCACCGTTCAAAGTATTCGTGTTCTTATTTTCCCTGTTATGCTTCTAGAATTTTTAATTCCCTTCCCTCGTCTACAATAAGTGATTCCACTGAATGTAAGATGCGTCCCTTGAAGTGTGACTAGGGTACTTTGGAAATGCTGGCTCGCACATTTGCGTTTCAGTGTGATTAGGGTGACCACCTTCCTGCTAGCGAAATGCAGGACACGCTGACTGGGGGCAGTATGAGAAGGACAGCATTATGCTGACTGCAACAACGGAAAAACGAACTATTAGAAGAAATTTATCAACACGCACACCAGCCTAACACATTTAGTATCTTGTGCTGTCCAAAAATATGTTACAGACCTCGGAATTGTGTTGCAGCAATTAAAACAATTTTCAATCCCAGTGTTATATTTCTTTTTAAATTTTAATGTTACATAATTTTTTAGAAGTGCTTAAGTTGAAAACATAAAAACCAACTGCAGCAGACCCTAATGCATCAAAAGAAAAGAAACAGTAAATCTTTTTCGGCTTATTGTTTCCTGTCAATGCTTACTTTTTCTAACTTGCTCCTACACAAATTTAGAACATTGTGTTGTTTTTTCCGACCGTTGTAAGCTGCAGGTTGTAAGCTCATGTGGCCGTCTTCACTAAAAAAAGCTTTTCATACAGCAATACTTCCGCTCTGACAAAGCATGATTAGTAAATAATTACAAGAATATATTTTTAAACTTTGGCAAGCAATTTTTGCTCGCAATATTTTTCCACCAATTGGAGAGACACAACTGCGCATGCACGTCTGTTCTCCTGCAAGAACGACAATCGCTTCCTGCAATGTATGGATAAAAATGGCGTATACCATCGCGATTCACACGATTACCGGTGACTTCCGCGCTTTCTTCGAGTTGCGTAAGGAATTTTATGACAGTGTGAAATGCGGGACATTTTGCGGATTTGGTATTTCTCGCAGGACTTAGGATAGTCCTGCAAGCCGCGGGACGGGTAGTCACCGTAAGCGTGATCAACTGTGTTGCAACCAGTCGTTACTGCTTACAACGAGAGAGCATACTGGTGCGAACACGTCTGACCTGCATATCTATTTTCGCCGTCATTCATTTTACCATAGTGCTTAAAATAATTCTGACCATGTTGGAAGCAAACATTTCTCACGAGTAGTGCATAGATTCGATCTCGCAAATTCTGCAAAACGTTCAGTCTAGTAATTATACGCATATTTTAAAGTGTTTTAAGTTATCTGATAGATGGCACCAGTGTACTCCTTCATTGCAAGCAGTTGCAATGCAGTTGATCGCACTTAAACATAAATGTCTGAACCAGCCTTAACTGTTTGGGTATGCATATATTATCCAGTGAAACCATACATATATGTACAATGTGTGGGAGGACCTTTTATGTGTGAAATTTGATAAAATATGTGCTTGTGCAATTTTTTTTTATAATTTTACTTTATTTTTTTTGTTTTGTCTTCTTAAGTACACCGAGGAACGCCTGGGTACGTCGGACAAGACTGAGCTGGATGCCCACTTTGAGACGTTGGCACAACGTTCGGACCGAACCAAATTTTGGACTGAAAGGCTGGTTAGCAAGACTGAGGCAGTCCTTCAACCCAATCCAAGTGAGGCAGGATCTGAACTCAATCACTGTAGACTTGTTTTCTTTGAACAGACCCGGTACATGCTCTTTGGAGCTTGGGCTATAAAATATCCATAGGCTAGTGACCAAAAAATAGTTATTTTCTGCGCGACTAAGATACACTGCGACGCTGTCAACTTTGGTGCTTTTTGCATTTTACTGAGAAAGGGTGTTGGCGAAGCATAAAAGTTAACCACTTAAATTGGTGCCCCAAATGACCCTCTTAGACTGCACTATAGTAGCTTTGATGTCAAACCTATGAAAAGTAGCAAAAGAAAAGAGACCAGATTCTTTTGTTTGTGCTAACAGTGTCATGCCGTGTGCAGTGTCTTTGACTGTTAAATATGAGATGCGAGCAACGGCATAAGAGGTTTTCTGCGTTATCGGTTGGCGCATTCTGGCAGCTCGTGCCGTTGCTCTTTTCTAGCGTTACACTCTCAGTATAGATGGGATAACCAATGCTTGCTTTGGCAATAGCATGAACAAAATGTTGCCCTTTGGCTTCCTTTTTTGTTGTGTCTAACTCTAAGATTGCTTTTATCGGAGAATGTTCCACATTCATCCATATAAGGTGGCCTCGCACGGTAAATGTATGGGCACGCCTAATGTATACGTTATGCGTGGTTGATAAGGCAATGCACGTGACAGCAATATAATTTTTAAACGGTGAAAATGATATTGAAGGTGAGGCCAACAGAGGAAAAAAACAAAAGGACGAAGTCATGTAACTTGTATGGGGGAATGGTGACAGTCTTTGGATTAATCCCTTTATTTGCTGCAGCATCATTGCTTTTATCGTTAGGCAGCAGTGATGTCAGTTTTGGCCACCACTCAAGTGTTACATTGAGAGTCCAGAGTGCTCGCAATGGCTAGATCCAACCTTCTTTTATTCATTGAAGTGGTAAGAAAGTAGTTTCATGTAACTATAAGGTGTTCTGAATCCTGGTGCTCACTCAAAAATTGGTGCCTGCACGTAGCAATCTAAAATTTTCATCATGAGTCTATTTTAGCCGTGAATTTTACCTATTGAAATTTTAAGCCATAGCTCCGTTTCTGTGAAAATGTGTACAGCACCCTTTACATAGTCAAGAGCAGATGCCCATGCAGATGACCGGGTAAACTGGGGGTTGTGTTTGTGGGTCCATCTCCTGATAGGCTCAGTAAGCATATGATGGTCCAGGCACGTAGCCAGGATTTTGTTTTGGGGGAGGAGGAGGAGGAGGGGAGGGAGGAGAGGAGGCCCATGAAAAAATGCTGTATGAGGAGGAGGGGAGAGAGGAGGCCCCAGCCAAATGGGGAAAGCCCCCCCCCCCCCCTGGCTACGTGCCTGTGATGGTCCTGCCTGCTTTTGACCAAGTGTCACTGTCTGCTTGCTGTGCCTATCAAGAGGTGGAGCCATAAGTGCAACCTCTGCATCTGTCATTGACCATGTCTGGGTGGTGTCCTCATTTTTCACTGTCTTGAAATTTTATGATGTAAAACCCCGCAGTAAAATACGCCTTTGATAAAAGGGCAAAAACACAGTCAAGCTTCATGGTGAACTAACTGCATAATAAACCCGAGACCAGGAAAAAAGTAGAAACTGGACAAGCGCATAGATTTGTTTCTTGCATTGGTGGCACATAACCTGCATGGTGGCACACTTTACTGAACCTTTTGAAAGTAAATGTCTTGAGCACATACTAAATAGAGAATGTTACAATAGTTGGATTAACTACATACTGGAGGCATTCACATCAGTGTGAATGCCTTCAGTGTGCGACCCTTTGTGAACCCCTTGTGAAATCTGTGGCACTGATGCCCTACTTAATTGACACTAGAGAGTTGTTGTAGATTGTTCCTGTAACTCCAATAGTGATACCCAATACTCTGCCGGTGCCTTTGCGCATGCATCGTATTGGCATCAAGTATCGTTATTGGAGGTATCGGAACGACCTACTAAAGCTCCCTTAAGTAACATTAGCCTGAGGTTCGTGTCTGGTACTTGTTTATATTCAGTCCTACATATAAAGCGTCTCAAAGGATAGCCATTCAGAGTGTGTCGCCTTTTTGTTTACTTATTTACAAATACTGCAAGCCCCACACGAGCCCAAGCAGGAGGGATAGCAGACATAATAAATACAATAATAATAACACACAACAAAACGCAGGAACACGACATGTATGTATATAAGTTTGCCTAATACAATTTATCATACTACATAAACAACACTTTGTAACCGGGGTTATATACATATATGCAGATAAACAACAAAACAGTGCCTTAATGCAATTTGTATTGTCTATTATTTGTTTGCTTGCTCTTGTTTGTTTTGTTTGCTGTTTTGTGTTCAGTGCAAAGTGTTTAATTTGTGTTCACTTTTGGGATGACGTGGAGTGGTGAATGCTCTCTGGTCACCTCCCAGAGGTCTACGGTAACCCTTCAGTCTCAACCTCACTTTGCAAACCTCTAGTCTAGTCCTCAATTATCATTCCCCATCCTCGATGACATGGGTTGACATTGCAGATGTACGTGTGGAGGACTATCTGTTTGAGAAGCTAGACAAGAAGCGTGACAGGCTAAACAATACTGAGCTGCTGGGACAAGACATGATTGACGCTGGAACCGACTTCGGCCCAGGCACTTCATACGGTACGTTGCCCCTCGGCGTTGTTTACGGCCTGGGAACGGGGACCCTTGGCATGTATGGATCAGCTGGATACAGGTGGTCCTGGATGTCATAATTGTTTCGTCATTGATTGCATATTTTTGTGCTGTGCATTGAAGGCTAGTGGCTTGTCGTATGGACATACGAAAAGTAGAAAGCAACAAAACGTAACACAACCAATCAAAGAGCACTTAATGTGTATATTCTCTTAATGGAACGGTACATTGACCTCTAAAGTGCCAGAACCGAGGTACATACATTTTAATTAAATGTATCGAAAGCCAGCTTGACCTCTAAGAGACTGCTTCTTTATTTTTTTTTATCTATGTGAGGCGGTGAAAAATATTTTTTTACTCAACTTGTCAAATGAGAAAGTGTGATAGAACAATGGGAAAAAACTACAAAAAATTGTCTTCTCTTCTTACATTATATTGCTGTGGTTATTAAGATGAACAAAGGCAGAAATCCTAAACAGCCATTTTCTCTTTTTACATTATGCTGCTTTGGTTATTCAGGCAATTTCTTCGACGGAATTCTTTTGTAGTTTACGCTTCTTGGAACCTTAATAAATCAAGACAATTCACGGGGACGTTTTGGTGCATAATCCTCATAAATAGGTCAATTTAAGTGGTCAAAAGTTCTGGCGCTCTTTCTGTGTCCAGTTTCAAAATCAAATGACAAAGTCTACAAAAAAAAGAAAAAGAAAGACAGATAAATGAATACTGTAAATGACTGAATTTTCGCAGGCTTGAATTTTCGCTAATCGGGCCAAAGCTGAAATTTTTGAATTATTTGCGGGTGTAAAATTTTACGAATCAGGGTGGTATGTTATGTATTTGCTACCATAGGGAAACATATTTGCGGGACCTATTTTTCGCAAATCACCTACGATTGAAAAAGGTGCGAAAATTAAGTCGTTTGCAGTACCTCAAAGCTCGTTGGCATTTCGAACTGTATTTAAATTAGTTTAGCCTGTACTTGTAACGGCTGCCAATACTGTAATTGCAGCATGGCCCATGAAACTGATAATTAAAAAGTTAATTAACAAATTTTAGTTAATATGCCGACTTACTGACTTATTCTCTCATGTAATGTCCGCCGAGCGTACTAAATATACGGTGAAAACGGCACCTGTGTAACTCACCCCCTTTCCTTTTACAAAATTATGTTTGAATTTATATTGTACACTCTGCATATATTGAGTGACTGACAGCATCAATTTTTACTAGAGGCTAAGGAAGTCCACTTTATATGTAAAAAGAATAAACGTTATAATTGTAATTTCTGACTGATATGCATGCATTTTCAGGCTTTTAAATTGCCGTATTAAGCTCTAACAACAATGTAGCACAGCATTAAGAAGCTGATTCATGCAATACCATTTATCTTTATGTATTTGTCTATTTGTCTTACTCTGAATATGCTGACCTCCATGGTATGCAATCTTGTGCTTGGCAGGGAGTGCACTGATCAAGGTTGGCCAGGCCCAGCACAAGCTTGGGCACGCAGAGAGGGAGTTTGGACGCCTCGTTCACACCAACTACGTCCAGCCACTTCGAAGGTTCCTCGAAGGCGACATGAAGACAATTTTGGTGAGCTTGGAGGCTGACTGGGTGCTGTGATTTAATTGCACGAGGGTAGGACTTCTTCATATGAGGTCTGGGGAACTTAATCTTTCACGAGAATTGGGGAACCTAGTTCCTATGGGACTGCGGGGAGCTCAGGGTTTTTGGTCCCTGCCGCCCCTTCCACCCCTTCCACATCCACGAGATCTGGGCACTTGGGAAGTTAAACGCTTCACTGACTTTCCGTAAAATACCGAGCACCCACCCAGTCCACACGAAGCACCCTCCCCCAAATTTTGCAACATCTATGCATAATTATGCACAGTACATATGCATAGGTAAAATTGATGACCTAACGGGCACCCATTCCCTAATTTTCGCAGTTATCTCCAAATTTTGAGTGGGCGCTTGCTCAATATTTTACGGTAAGTGGAATTCACAGAAGACTGAGCGAAGTGTTTTAAAACTATTTTTATGTCGAAGAATCCCTGTCCATCTTCACAGCTTAGCTAAAAAGAAGGTCAGAGGCTGCAAGAATTTCTCGCAATCCTTTTTTTATTTTTTATTTTATTGTTTTTTTGTGTGTGTTTGGGTTTGTGTTCGTTTATGCTTCAGCCGTGTATGCTTTTGTGATTTGAGGTTGTGTGCATTTGTCGGTACAGGTTGAAAATTGGGGTACACTGTGTAGTGGGCAAGGGGGTCGCTTTGAATTGTGAAAGAGGTCTGGGACATGTATATAAGGTGATGGTTGTTAAATAAATTTCAAGCTGTGTTAAAGACTTTGTTGCTCTGTCCGTTTATTTATTGTTCCTACATCTCAGTGTTACTATGCATGTCATTCACCAGATTGCCTGCATTTTTTACCTTTCTTCAGAAGCTTGTGAGCTTTATTAACGATGGTTAGTAATATACCATACCCATGGTATACGCTCCCACACCTTTGACCACATCGCCACAGAGAGTTGTCCCCGAGTATAGAGAGAAATGTGGGTATGTTTGACCTACATGTCTTGTTTTTTAATGCACAACTCTGCTGTGATTAAGTGGTGCTGAAACTTGAAAAAAATTTATAATTGTGTTAGTAGAGACAATCGAAAGAAATTCGGTGGTTGAGGAGCTTCTGGGTTTGTAGAAACACAGTAAGAAACTCTGTGTACTGGGCCGCACACCGATGCAGCGTTTTCGAGCCATACAATTCCACCACAGTGACTGATCTCTAACGTTCTCTCAATCAGTGCAGACAATAGACACTGCAGTTTGTAAAGCTTTATGTTGGCAGCAGGTTGCGTGTTTCTTGGCCTGTCTTTCAAGATGACTAGAGTTCCAAGTGTTTGGAAAAATGAGAACCCCTGCGCTCAATCTTTGTGTTCATTGTATGTTAGGTGTCTGGCCTCTGGTTCATGATACGATTTCGCTCCTGGTTCAAGTCAGCCTCGATTTCACATGAGCTGACTGCTGCTTTAGAATCAATTTTCACCCTTTCTGTCATTGTGACCAGGACCAATAGAAAGAATTCAAAGTGAAGATTGTTTTGGAAACAGATGTCGGTGATAGCTCAAATGAACTGTGATGTGATTGCTGTGCCATTTGCGCCAAACTATGCCAGAGTGCTTACCTTACTACATTTTGCCGAAATGTGAGGAATTTGTGCCAACATTGCGCCGAAAGTTACTTTATTTTAGGTCCGAAATTACCTTAGGCCCCACCACACTGACAGATTCTTACGGTAGGCTTGTGCACATTTTTAAAACTCTAATATTTTTTAGAATAACATACTGTTCGATTTCACATGTGTACGAAACACTGACGGTACTCGGAAGATTCGCAATACTTATCATTGTTCATGGTTTGTTTGGGTGGGTTAATTGGCTCCGTTTAGGGCATTTCTCAGTGTGCACTTGTACACTGCAGTGAAGTGGCACATGCGGAGTAGACATTGCAGTTTTGCATGTCTTCTTTTGTCGCAGCACGCCCACGTGCAGAGAAAATAACACTCTAAAGCAAGGTGATGCTCACGCCCATGTCGGGTATTTAAAAAAAAAAAAAGTTTTGTGAATGTTGATAGAACGACTTTACTTTTCTTGAAAACTTTTCAAAATAAAAACGCAGCTATGTATGATAGACTGTGACATCCTTACATGCTGTGTGCGTAACTGGTCTTCTTTTTTTTTTTTTTCAAACTAAGGAAGGATAGTTTGGTATGTGTAGTAGCCTTTCTTTAAACCTTGAACAAAGCATCATTTTTTACTCAGAGTCATTCTATTCTAGCTATTTTATATACTTTTGATATCACACCTAAATTAGGCATTCTCAAAAGTGGAAAGGTAAACGGGCATTGTTTTTTTTTACACTGTCGAGACCGGTTATAGCGAAATAGCGGCTACCGCAAAGCGATCACGATTTCCCATTCCTTTTTCACTTCGTTAACCGAAGTCGGTTTTAACGAAATAGCGGATATAGCGAAGTGATTTCCGATTCCCGTTGACTTCGTTATAACTGGTTTTGGCAGTATTTGCATTTTATATACTTTCGATATCACACCTAAAATAAGCATTCTCAGAAGTGGGAAGGTAAACAGGCATTTTTTCCCTTCCTCTTCCTGGAAGTGTAACATATTGTTGTCATCCTTTTGTAGAGCATTCTTGTGGTTTACATTTTTTTTCTGTATACTTTATATTCAAAGGAGCAGTGATTAGCTCTCACCTTGGACACTATACAGGTGGCTGGCGATATAGCAAAATAGATAAATACAAAATACATATGACTCCTATCATAGTATTATGGTGGAATGGAGAAGAGTTAAATGTATGCTTGTGCTCCAAAAGCTCTTTTTACTGCTTCGAAATTGACTTTTACCAGGTCCGAAAGGGGCTCCAAAATGACATGAGCCAATCACATCACTGAACTAACAAGAAGATGGATAAGTGACTGATCACTAAAAGTGTGTCATTCTATAAAGTACCATACGTACACGGTGCATAGGGACCACCCAAGAGCAATGCCTTCTCTCACCTGTGAAATAAGAACTGTACCTTTTCTACACTTATTGATATTTTGCAATGATTATTAATAGGAAGTGGCCAAAATAATATTTAGCACTTGCTGGTATGAATATCTCTATGCACCAAGGGTCGGTAGCCATGTAAATTTTTGGAGCAAGCAGGTTACTAGAAATTTGTTTTCTTCTCTTGTGCATTTTAGAAAGAGCGTCGGCTGTTGGAACACAAGAGACTGGACCTGGACGCTGCCAAAAACAGGCTACGAAAGGCAAAATCTGTTGATCCTCAAGTGAGAATTTCTACTGTTGCTTAGAGGTGCAGTGCAGAGAACTTGTGTTTTGTTATAAATGACTACATGTTTGCATATGCAATATGTTGTGAGATCCCAGCTTTACTTCATAACAAGGCGTAGAGAGAGATTAGCTGACAAAACTTTTGCCATCTGCAAGCTAAATTAAAAAAAAAAGGGGGGCATTTGGTTACATTTTGTGGCGGGCATCTCCAGTGTGAATGCTTTTAATGAGATTTTTTTTACATCTCTCCAGTGCACCTTTAAAGCAGTAAAATGTTTTGCAAAGAAATGGACATTGTGTATATCTCCTGTGTTTTCTGTGTTTTTCCTGCTGCTTACTGGCCTCTAAACTCTCTCCCGAGATTATTGAGAAGGAAATACAACAGGTGATGGTTTCCTACCTTTCTCTTGCTCTCGTGTGTCTTTTGCTCTTGTGTGTGTTTTGCCTCGTCGCTTTTTGTGGCTTCTCTGAGGACAATTGTATAACTTTTCAGTAGACATTTTTCAGGGTGACTCTCCTTTGAAATTCATTCCTGTCAACCAGGGCCGTACCCAGAAAAAATTTCGGGGGGGCTTTTCGGGGACAACGGCGGCCATTTTGAAAATGTCTATTGTCTTATTTTCGCCTATGAATGATGTGCATCAGTGGCATATAATGGAGAGTCATAGCAAACCGGAGAACCGGTCCCGGTTTGGTACCCGGTGTGAGCCGATGCCACTGCGCGTGCGCAGAGGTGGAGATTAAAATCGGGCTGGCTGCAAATGCACCGACCATGTACCACGCACTATACTATAAAATATTTTTCAGGGAGGTCAGAACCCCTAACCCCCCTGGTTACGGCCCTGCTGTCAACCCTTCCTCAACCCTTCCTTTCATCTTTGAATGCACTAGGCCTTACAAGATAAAAACAAAAGCTGAAAGGCTTTCCACAAAAATTTATTTATTAAATTTTTATGACCTCTCACTCCCTTTGAGATTATTGCATAATAATACATTCATCTCACAATAAAAAAATAAAAATGTACAGGATGTTGCAGTGTGTTGAGCGTTAGGATTACCGATGTGCATGATCAGGAGCAGGGTAAAATGACAATTTGTTGTGTCGTTCATGGTGCCAGGTCTGTTTCTAAGCTACCAATAAAAAGATTTTGAAGTTGCATTAACAGTGTTATGTTGCAGATAGTTTCAAAAATAAATGCTTAGGGGACAGGAAACTTACAAATGTTCTTCACGAGGTAAGACCAACTACTGAAATAAACCTTCAAGGAAAATGTCTGCTTGCTCACTGAAGCTGCAACTTTACGATGGTTGAAATGTTTTTGTCTCGTTATATTGTTTCTATATTCTAAAATTATATGCTTTGGCTATCAACTATCCGTGCAGATGCACAGTATAGAAATTGATTTGGGCCCAAAAAGCTTTATATAAGCTTTAATTAGTTCCTTCATTCTACACTTTTTTATTGCCTTTCAGGCTGAGAAAGATATGCGCACCTCTCAGTCTGACTTTGACAGACAGGCTGAGATCACTAGGCTGCTTCTGGAAGGCATCTCAAGCACTCATGTGAGTTTCATGTAGGAGTAGTCTCGACATTGTTTTTCTCAAGTTGCTTACCGTAGAATACCGTGCATCCGCCCATACCACATTAAGCGCCCATACCCAAATTTGTAAGATCTGAGAAAATATGCATGGTACATTTACATATATGTAAAAGTGATGACCGGACAAGCGCCCATCCCCCATTTTTTCATGATTATCTCAAAATTTTGAGTGGGCGCTTGACCGGTGATTTTACGGTAGATGTTTGTCATGGTGTTGTGTGTCTCATATGTCAGACTCTTGGTGAACCAAAAATTCTGCTTTACTGAGTGGTTAAAATGGAGAAACAGACAAGCTTGGTGCTGTTCATTCCAACTTTGTTGTCAAAATATAATTTGGTGCTCAAATGGCAGCGGATGAAAGTATTAGGGTGAACATGACCAAGTTAGATTTTGTTTGCCTAAAGGGACTATAAAGTGGTAGCTGGCAACTGGAAACTAAACTATCTTTTTCTCCTTCATGAGACTACTGCATTTCAGACATCGTTGTGACTTCCCTGCGATACCTTTAATGCTGCAAGTCGCTAGTGGCTTTATAAATTTTTTTTCTTTCAAAGTACTATATTTTTATGTGCACATCTGTTACAGCTTTAGTAAGCCCAGCCGAATTATTCATTAATTGCTAAGAAATCGTGTAGCTTTTGTTGGCTACTTTCATAGAGGTGGCTCTCTGAGTAGCACTGAGTTTCATGTGCATGTGTAAAATATTTACATGAAAAAAAATAATTAAGTATTTAAAAATAAAAAAAATGACTTGTGCATTTCTTTTTTTTATGTTTGTGGATGAAAACAAGAAGTGAAACATGCTTCATGGATTGTTTGTTCTGTGCACTACAGTGCATTCTAATTATAATCAGTGTTGGGTAAAGTACATCTAAAAGGTACTTCAAGTAGAGTACAAAGTAAATGAGACGTGGTGTACTTCAAGTAAAGTAGTAAGTACACTGGATGCAATGTACTTGAAGTAAAGTACTATAAGTACAATGTACTTTAAAAGTAAAGTACAAGTATTTTAACACAATCTTTCATGATGTCCTTTAATTCCCCTATACAGTGATTTTTAACTGGTATGCATTGCCCAGGGGTAATCAGGGGTGCATGACCTATTTTCAAAAACAGCGGCATTTATTTGATAAAATCAAGTGGCCACAGAGTACTTTATTTCAGGAACTTAGCCAAATTGAGAAGTTCCTCTTCTGAATTTGGCGCCGCTCTCGCTGGATTTTTGCACCCAAGGGTTTACACTAGGAGAGAGCATGAGACGTCCGCCCCCTAGCTTTCGCAAGCAATTTTCTCATAAAGGAGTGTCCTCGCAAGCAAATGGTTATAATTAATCATAATGTGACACCTGAGATTGGGGTGCGAAAAAATAAGGAACTTTCAAGTCGAAGGAAAAGACAAAAGAGAATGTCTCGAAACATTGTGACGTTCTCCATCTGTTGTCTTTTTCTTCGACTTAGTTTAACTTTTCCGCACCACAGTTTCAGGTGCTACACTGTGATTAATTTTGCTCTCCTAATGTTTTACACCTCCTTGCTTGCACTGACCGACCGAGAAGTAGCGAGTTAAAAAGCTATGGGAAAGCCGCCCCAGAACAAACGGAGCGATGCGCCGTCTGCTCACGTTTCTGGTGAAAGTAGAATATCCCTCCCAGTATTTCTTCGGAGTTGACAAAGCATCGTTTCGTGATACAAATTTAACAAAACCATATTTAGAGAATGTACTTCGAAGTCTGGAATTGTACTTTCCTCAGAAAGTACCAGAACAAATACTTTAAGTAAAGTACAAGTACATACTCAGAGAATGTACTTCAAGTAAAGTATAAGTTTCCTAAACCTACTTGAAGTAGTACTTTAAGTACAATGTACTTAAAGTACTTCCCAACACTGCTTATAATGATACCATATATAATGGTGTACCGGTTATAACTGCTCATGGACCAAATCTGCCGAACTTCAGATTCGGCAAAGTTCGGCACATGGCAAACTTTTGAAGAAAAGTTCGGCAAAGATTCGGGAAAAATTCAGCAAACGTCTGTGCACGTGCGAGAATGCGACGGGTCCAACGGGCACATAAATGGCAAATGGACGCCGTGCGGTCGTGCAGTTACCATCATACAGTGTGCCGTAAAATACCGGGCAAGCGCCTACTCAAACTTTGGAGATAATTGCAAAAAAAATGGGGGATGCACGCTTGTCCAGTCATCAATTTTACATATAAATGTACTGTGCATAATTTCTCAGATCTTGCAAATTTGGTAATGGGCACTTAATGTGGAATGGGCGGATGCGTGGTATTCTTTGGTAGTACTACCAGCAGTTATGGCAAAGTGCGGAGTAGGCGACATGATAACTGTGGGTTTGTCAGCCCCTGTGAGTGTGGTTCTCCAATATGTTTTGCCTCGAGAACAGAAGATGGACAAGGAATTAATGGAGTCCATTGTGCAAGTGACAAATAATGCGGTACATTCTGGATAGCGGGATTTTCATGTTATCTTTCCATCGATGCAACAGTTGCAACAATGACTGACAAATACTTTGAAGCACTCCTCGCCATTATAGCGATCCTGTTTTCGGCTCGCAAGTAGTTTGTGCCAAAACAAAATAATATTGCTTTTTAATCTGCGTTATTTCGCGGTTTTCATCTATCCGCATAAAATTAAACACGGAACTATCATGCTCGACGTTGCACATCCGACATTCCTAACCCTTCCCATCTTCCTAAAGTCCATGTGCGTCCTAACGTCAGAAACAGGCATTTTAAAAGTAAAAAAAAAGACGTTGCGAATATGGGATTCACATTTTCATGCAAAGCTGAAGTGACTCAAGTAAAAAAACATGCATATTTACAATAATATTGTTATCTCGTTTGGTCAAGGCCCAGCAGCCGTTGCATTAATTCTCGCGCACAAAACAATGACTCGCAGAGGTAGTAAAAACACAGTGTTACCACCATTATTTCAACAATGTACACGCTTGCAGGCTTGCGCTGATGGGGCCTCAGAACCAAAACTTGCGTATCGTGACTGCGCTTGCTACTACCAAACCCTGTTGCCAGACCTCTTCTGCAAGAAGTCACTTTAAAATTGCCAGTAAATACTGTAAATGACTTATTTTTTGCGGGCTCAATATTTCGCGATTTAGGTCAAAGCTTAAGTTTTTAAATAATTCACGGGTCCTAATTTTCACGACGCGGTGGGATTCCAATATAGATTCCAATGTGTTTACATTTTACCGGAATCGTTCGCAGGACCTATTTTTCGCGAATTGTAGGTGATTCACGAAAATTAGGTCCTCGCAAAAATTAAGTCGTTTACAGTACACAAAAACGACACCGATACAATTATCTTTTAGAATATCACCCTATTTATTAATAACTGCCCCAATACACATAAAAAAAAACCTCAAATCTTTTTTGCTCAAAAAAGCAAACTATCAACCTTTAGGTCTGGCAACAATGTACCTTTGACGAATTTTTAGAAAAGTTTGGCACAAATTTGGCATTACCTAATCATAAGATTCGGCGCTGAATTTTCGATTTGGCAAAAAGTTTGGCCCATCACTAGTTATAACGATCAGTTTCTAGTTGTGATACAGTGATTAAATGGGTATAACGATTGAAATTTCTGGTTTTCTCATGATCGTTATAAGTGGATTGCACTGTAGCAGTTAGTCAGAGAAAAAGAAAGTTCATATATATATGAGTAAAATGTGTAATGCATCCTATTTTGCAACATAAAATTTTGTTCTGATACCTAGCTACGTGGAGCATGTGATATGTGGAACATGTTATTCCCTTTCATAATTGTTTTCACAGATACTATTTAAACTCGAGTCTGTATTCAAATAATGTTGTAACCTTATAGATAGAGGTGGTTCTCAAGCTGCATTAACAGCATGGTGAGGAAATACAAGGCATTTTGTTTTTTTTAACAAATACAGATTTGTCTAGAAAAGCCGTAAAAGCTACACAAATGTGGTCTGTGCAAGTGAGTTACATGGCCAGGCGGACGTTATGTTCAAGAGAGATTGCAACTAAAAGATGACTAATCAACGAACATTCACTAGTTACTTTTTTAATTAGACATTTTAGGGCACATGTTTATATTGAAGAAATGGAGGCAATCAATGGTGTAGGCGAGTCCAGTTTTTCTTTAAAATCCTGGATCGATCATGCAGTTGCAATCATTAATTGTCACATTTGGTTCTGCAAATCTGTCGATACCGAAACCAAACATGCAATGCCCGCCGGAAGCACGACCCTCGTTTGATGCCGGAGAGTCACACGATTTTCAGCGATATCACGCAGCACATCAAAGCAACTTGTCACGGCCGATAAGGTGGCTTATCGCTTTATTCACCAGTCACGGAGCACCGACTGCAATCAGCTCCAGCGCGCTGCGATGCAAACAAAAAGATGCGCAAATTTCATCATTGACACATGACACTCCAGCGTTAAATGAGGGTTGTCCTTCCTGCGGACATTGCACGTTTGATTTCGGTATCGACAGATTTTTAGAACAAAATTTGACAATGAATAGCTCTAACTACATGACCGATCCAGGATTTTTAAAAACTGTGCTGGCTTTCAACATTGATTGCCTTCGTTTTTTCAATATAAACCTGTGCCCTTAAAGGCCGACGTACAACCTCGGTTTTCTGCAGGGATGGTAACCCTCTTAGCGCCCCTCTCCTGAGCTGCGAGGGGAGTCAAGTTGGGGTAATGCAAAGAGTGGAGAGGATATGGGAAAGGAGGACGCGGGCAAAAGTGGAAAGCACGACGTGTACGTCGGCCTTTAAAACATTTAATTAAATAGTATAACTAGTGAATTTTTATTAATTAGTCATCTTTTAGTTGCATCCTCTCTTGAATGTAATGTGTACCTGATCGTAGAACTCACCTGCACAGACCACATTGGTGTTGCTTTCACAAACTTTTTTTATTTTGTATTCAATAAAAAACACTGTATGATGAGGTGATGATGATTTTAAAATATTGGCCTGTTTACAAATCAGTAACATTGACAGTATGTAACAAAAAGTCGGAGGACGCTTATGCTTCGCATTTAAGAGCGGAACGCGTTATTGAATCCTTGGCCCGCTTGTGGCGCATCGCCTCTGCACGCCTAGCCTTCATCCCCGCCTTCACGGCTTCAGTCTTAGGTTGCTGACCCTGTCGCCGAGCTGGAGCAGACGCAAATGCAGCGTCCGCACTTGTAGAAGATGACGACTCAGAAGAGCATCCCGCACGGGTAGACGTCACCGCTTCCATCGCAAACATGTTCACTCCCGGCGGCCTAGAGGTGGCCCCGCGGCAGGGTACGCATTCTCCACAGATGAACGACGACGGCAGGCTAGCAACGCCACTGGGCGGACTTGGCGACGGACGGAAACTCTAAGCTGCTCCTTGACGGATTAAAACTGTACGCTCCTCCGGACAGACGAGTTTAGGTCATGTGGTTGTGACGTCATGACCCCATTGACCAATCAGGATTTTCGCATCACGGCACCGAGGCCGGCGCGCCACGAGCTCCTTAACACTCTCGCGTTAAAAATCAACTTCTTAGATTATGCACCATGCTTAAAGGACACTAAACCGCTTTCTTCGATAGTCCATTTATGGTCATAACTCGATGTATGGGCTTTAAGCATTCGGAGAAATCAAACATCACATTCATGCGTGGTCGATTTCTCTATTACAATTGGTATCAAAAGATTGATTACATTGCAACTATCACAGACACGGTAACACCAGAAAGCGTTTTTGCACGGGAAAGGGCAGGGCTCTGCCCTTCCTCGTCTAATGGCGCCATCTTGTCTCAATGTTTCGATACCACTTTTAATAGAGAAATTGGCCCCGCATGAATATGCTTCTTTTTTTAGGACACTTTTAGAGCCCTTAGATTGGGTTATGACCGTAAATAGACTATCGCAGAAAGTAGTTTAGTGCCCCTTTAAATAGCAGTTGCAACATAAAGTTATATTGTTTATGCTGATTTGGTTGTGCTCGTTTTCGACATGCACACATGCATTTTGCAGGTAAACCATCTACGCTGCCTGAGTGACTTTGTAGAAGCCCAGATGTCATATTATGCTCAGTGCCAACAGTACATGGCAGATCTGCAGAAGGAGCTGGCAAGGTGTGTGCCGCTTTCGGTATTCACTCAATGTTACTTCTAATGAAAAAACAAAATCCGAATTTATTTTATTGCAGCATTGTGAAACCAAGCTGGGCACCATGTTGTACTGGATTGTAGCTTCCCTGTCTTTCATTCAGCCCTTTCTCTCTCCTGATTTCTGAAAGATTCTAATATTAAACAATTCTAACCAAATATTACATACAATTGTAAAATAATTGCAGTCAGTTCCCCTGGTTGTTGAGCAGGTTTGAAGTTCATGGGCCAGCAACACTGACTTAGCGAAATTACATTAGCTCGGGTGCCTTTCCTTACGGGTCCTGTGTGGCCTCTCTCCCCGCGTGCAGCATGTCGATAGCTGTGGGCACGGGCGGCAGTGGAGGCAGCGGCGTGTTTCAAGGGGTCTCTCGTCCCCGACCGCAAGCGCGGGCAGCCCTTCCAACGACATCGACCCTCTTGCCAACAGCAACCAGAAGAGAGCGCGCGTCCTCTATGACTACGACGCCCACGACAACTCTGAGCTATCCCTCATGGCTGACGAGGTGGCTGATCTGCTCGCTCCCTAAACACGAGTACATTATGCCAGGTTTGATAGAGAAAATAAAGCACAATTTTTCGGCTCGCATAAGTAAACTACGCATTGCAGGAAGCCGAGACTCTGTGGGAATGGGACGCTGGCGGTGGAGATAAAATGTGAAATTTTGAGCATGTGACTTAACTAAAATCAAGATAAAAAAAATAAATAATAATTTATGTGTTGACATTTACTTAAGCCTAATATTCATGAAACAGAAACTTAAAATTGTGGGCGTTCTTACGGCATATATATCAGAAAATAAACGTGCCTGTAAGAAAAAAAACACATTTTTCTCTTTCTTATTGACAAGTTTCTTGGCTGAAACCAATGCTACAGATGCCCACAATCTCGAATTTTGGTTTGACAAATATTAGGCTTAGGTTGAAGCGACTCAAAAATAAATTTTGCATTTTCTTTGGTATATCGACTCAGAAAATGTCATGTCCTCAAAATTTTGCATTTTATCACCACTGCTAGCATCACATTCTCACAAAGTTTCAGCTTTCTACGATGTGTAAGTAAATTATGCGAGCCAAAAAACTTTCATTTTCTCGATCGAACCCGGTACCTTCAACTTGTACCAATGACTGCACTAAAAACAGTATTTCACTAAGAATTACTTTATGGTGACAGTTATTATAGGTGAGGTTTTGCAGTGGGAGCCCCAGGTGTGTTTCATGTAGGATGGTCATGGTACGTGACATCACGGTGTTGTGCAACGTTGTGCTGTCACATCACGTCACAATGTCAGGCAGTGTCGCACGAAGTCACAATGTCATGTGATCTTAAGGTGTTACATCACGTCACAATGTTGCGTGACCTTCAAGTGTTGCATGACGTCGCGTCACACCGTGACGTCAGTGTCACGTGACCACGGGCGGATGCAGGAATTTCCTGGGGGAGGGGGGGGTCAGGTGTTGGTCAGCATACCATCTGTTTAGGAACCCCCTCTCCCTCGTGTTACGCCCTAAATTTTACACGCGCAGAAATCAAGAGGGGGTCAGACATCCGGACCCCCCTCTAAATCCGCCCTGCACGTGACAATGTGCTGCTCAGCGAGGAAAATTTCCACCTGCTGAATTTAGCGAAAACATTTCTCCGCTCAATTTAGCAGGAAAATACCCATGTGCAGTGTTACTGTGTGTAGCCTGCATGCAGCCGCCTCGGTGGCTACGAGGCAAAGCCCCAGCCTATAAATCCCCAGGTGGCGGGTTCGAATCCCAGCCGAGGTGCCCGCAATCTGGCTGTGGCTTATCGCGGAAAAACACCGTGTAATGGAGCTTTCAGTTGCTCGTCAAAAAAGATCCCCAGGTGTTCCGAATTAATCGTCAGTCCTCCGCTGGGGCATGCCAGTTGCCCGTCGTTTGTTTGGCACGTAAAACCCGCAAATTTGATTAGTCTGCATGCAGCCATGTGCAGTGCCTCAGCTGTCGCTGCAATTTGCTTGTGGGACACGGCAAGCATCCGGGAATTTTTTAGATTAGGGATTTCTGGAAAGACAATATTTAGGAGCCGCTTATGTTACGATCATGTCGAATGCTTACTATCGTCCAAGTTTTAAAATTAAATTGAAATATAAGCAATTGTTTACTATATAGTACCAAGTATTTTTTTTAACTCTGGCTACATGTGTCAAACCCTTTGGGTTTTTTTTTGTTAATTTTAATAACCAACGAGCAAACACCAGTTTAATGTTCAATGTTTCCGTTAAAAAGTTTTAATATTCCAGGTTTATGGTTGGATAATATTTGGTTTGTCAAGCGTCGGATGAACGAGACAGGACAGAACTGATATTTGTTGTTTGCCAACTGTCTATAAAGACTACATTTAAAATTTAGGTGCACATGTAGAATCATAAGTAGTGTTTCTATCTACAGCCAAGTACTTAAAAATTCTGAGCGTTTTTTACAAGCTAGATTTCATGTTATTGAAAAAAGCTTACTAAGTGCTGAATTTTTAAGTATCTTCTTTTTAGACAAAAAGAACAATCATTTTCTTGCGTAATTATATTCACTGTTAACTAGCCGACACTGCAACTCTAAAAATATTTTGTTCCCTGAAAATGGTTTATGGGATTCCAGTGTGCCTGAGCAGTACTTGTAAAAAGCACCTTTTCTGTTGACATTATTTTCTTTTGTAACTGCTTCTTTCCATTGCTTTGCTTTCCATAGTAGTAATATGATTTGAAGTTATTTGTCACATGTTATCTGCATAGCCCAGCCCGTTTATACCTCATCTTGTTCTCCATCATTTCAGGTCATCATCATTTCTCAGACAGACAGTCTGGATCCCGACTGGATGATTGGGGAGAGGGGTTTGCAGAAAGGAAAAGTCCCAATCGCATACCTGGAGATTCTCAACTGAGTACATAAAGCTCGCTGTTCCAGAAACATTTTTGGGTGTATACTTGAATAGGCAGCAGTTGATTATCGCAGTGTCTTATAGCATCAGAAACTGTACCGTTTTAGCTTTTTGGCATGTCAAGGCTTCTATGCAAAGGAATGTCAGCAGCTGTTTCTCCTATTGCCTGGCACTAGGTTACGCTTGAAGGTGTATTCATAAATTATATTGATCTAGGCTGTGCCAATCAATGAACTTAAAAAAGAAAAAGAACTAAGGTTGAATCAGAAAAAAAAAAATACAATCATGATCACAAGTTTTAAATCGTGATAATGTATGTACTAATACTGTGCTAAATATCCATGGTGCTTTGCTTCCCCCTCCCCCACCCCCTGTAGTACATAGTATTTGTGATTTGTGTGTTCATATCTGTATACTACATACAATGTGCTTGTTTTCAATTCAAACAGATTTTGATAAGGGAAGTGACCATGACAAGAATGCTGTCTCCACCCCATGCTTATCAAGCTCGGCGGGCATGAATTGGAACGATATCTGTCCCGATCAATAGACTAATCAACTAAAATTAGTTGATTACATGGGCGTACCAACCGGGGGGGCAAGAGGGGTGTTCGCCTCCCCAGTCCTCAGAGTTGGGGGGGCAAGGCATGTGTTTTGCCCCCCCAAAACAGCCGCCACTGGGCAAAGCAAACACTGGCCGGCGGCGCCAAGGGATACCAAGGGCACCGCCCACCGGCCCTGGGGGGGGGGTCTGGTTTGCCCCCACTCGAAAACTAGTTGGTACGCCACTGGTTGATTAGCTTTTTAATTACTAGTGCTACTATTGGTCATGTTGCAGTTGTAGTTTTGAAGACAATCACCATTGGAAGCGTGAAACATTTCGTAAGGAGGCATCAGGCTTCAAGATATTCGCTCTATCAGTTCTCAAATATTTCGTGACCGATTCCAAAACTGGGCACAGAAAGAGCGCCGGGGGTCCTGCCCACAATGATTCATAGGAGGGTGATATAGTCGCTTCAGGCGCCTTGTTGTCATCTGGGCAGCGTGTCCTTGGTGGATGAACCGAGGTAATGACAAGGTGCCCAAAGTGAGTATGTAATAATTGTATGCATCATTGTGGGCAGAGCTTCTGGCAGTCCATGTGCCTGTTTTGGAATCGGGCAACAAAAATGTGAAAACTGGTTGATGAATACCTTGTAGCCCATTACCATTTTGCAAGTTGTTTAGACTGATCTAGCCTCTTTAATCATTATGCCATTAAAATCGAAATTGAAGCATGACCTATAAAGCCGTTAATTAAAAGCTGATTAACGGAAACCTGCGTGCGGCAAGTTATCCGCTGTGATGTCCGCTGAACCCAATAAGCGCAGTGAAGATGGGGTTCTTGTGTCACCTGTTTCTTTTTAAGAAGTCTGTTTGAATTAAAAACAAACACCCTGTACACACACACATCAAAGGAAGCCTCCCATCTTTTCGAGGTCTCTTGGAGTACAGTCCTATTCTAATAGAGCTCAAACCAACTGTCATGTCACTCATGACTTGCATCTAAATGCTCTTTACAAGTACTTAGTTTTTAGCAACTTATCACAGGCTCATGCATTGCCAACGCTAATCAGCAGCAGGGCAGCTTATGAACTTCGAATTATCATCTGCCTATTGCATTGTTCACCCATTTTGTGTACTTACGCGATTTGCTTCAGGCAAACCATGTACTATATATTTCATTCTCCATATTGATATTGTTAGATAAGTTGGGGATGCTATGGTAATGAATTGGGGATGGGAACTCATACAAATTTAGGTAGCGAAAAGGAAAAAAAAAATGTTGATTTTGAACAGTATCAGTTTATGCACATTGCAGGAGCTGTACCTACCTATTCTCTGCACTGCTGACAACAGCATGAGATTCAGTATAAAATTTACCTAGTTAGTGAATAAAAAATTACAAGATGCAGTGCTAGCAGGATGTCATTATTTATCATGCCCACTCAAAACAGTTGATAGTGCTATCTTCAATCTCGGTCAAGAGTTGGTCATTCAGATAATTATTTACCGTTTACAAGAATTTGCCACTTACTGTTTCCCAACTACAAGACATTCTCTGTCATGGTATGTTGTGTAGGAAATTGGAAAGGATTCCACATTCCAATGGCTGGTTCAGCAAAGCCCAACCTAGCCAAACTCTCCTTTCTGTTAAGCCCAGTGTATGGGCTCCAAAGCTTTCCATCTATTAAAGCTTTGCATGTATACTGTCACAGGTATTAAAACCTATTTTTCTTGGCTTGGAAGCATTTGTTGAGGTTGTTGCTTCATGTTTAGTGTTTTCTGACTGTCACTAGAATCAACATCCTCAACATGGGGTCCATATCACACGAGCGAATGACATTTTAGCGAACGGCGACATTTGAGCGAATCGACGTTTTGGCGGATAGGGGGGGCGTGGTTAAGCCACGCCCCCCCCCCCCCCCCCCCCCCACGTTGCACTTGCTACGCTTCGCGGCGGCTCATTACAAAAATGTGAACCCACTTGGCCCACTCCGTAAACGCTGCTTCCGTGCGTGCCGACTATTCACTAAAGTGTCATTCCGTGAAACGTGAGCGTTCGCTAGAACGTCATTCGATCAAGTGAGTGCCTCCCTCTTCAACACAGTACTGCGCCATTTTGTTAAAACACTCCGAGACCGGGTGAAAAAATAAACTTGAAACCAAAAGCAATGCATTGCATAATTTTTTTCCTTTTGCTACACCGGCACACTGCTATCATTGGAAAGGCGACAAAGGGATGATTGGATTGGTGAAGCTTTAGAAGAGATTTATTGCCAGTCCATGCTCAAAGAAGCAAAGCATTACTACTTGCCTTCGTCATAATTCATACTGCTGAGAGTGCAAAGTTTAGGTGATATTTTCAAACATTATTATTTACCTTTTTTTCCCGTCATGAAAATGTTAGAGAGAGCAAGGACATGCATTGTCAATGGTGCTTGCAGAGAATGGTTAATGATAGTGCCTTCATATACCACTCATCATGGGAAAGTGCATGTGCCCCATTTTCTACAGCCTGATCCCAACAGGCCCACGACTTCTTGTCACACACCAAAGTTAATACCAAAAAGCACCAAATCCATAAAAAATATAAAACCAGAAAAAAAAAAAAAAAAAACTTAGAAAACACTGAATTTTGCTGCAAGTGCCAAATTTGGGAAAATATGTTGCATTACTTTGTACGTTTCCTGCAGTTTTCAGTGATTTGAAAAATGCTTTTGAATATTTCACTTCTCAAATCTTTTCCAAATATTTTACGATCCAAATCTGAGTGTTTTGGAAGACAAGCTGTAGCAGACTTTTACATCTTTTGCTGGCAGCAGGGAGTGTGTATCCTCCAGGTTCTTAACACAGGCACATCTGCATGAACATGTTGGGATCGCGAGACTAGTAGGTGGTTTCCTCAGTCTTGCAACAGCTTGCACCTCGATGCTGATGCGTCGGCTGCACTGTGCATATTCCTCCTTGAAATGTGAGAGAACCACTCCCTAGCTGGAAGGGGCATTTCAGTGTTTGGCCTGCTAAGGGGACTTTTGATGTGCCTCTGCCCTTCCTTGAGAAAGCACTCAATGTAGCCACTGGTAAAAGTTCAATTTAGTTTCCGGGGCACAGCAAGATCGCTAACTCTGGAGTTTTGATGCACACTTCTTCAGCAGCAATCAGCATGAATGCAAGCTTGTCTCAACACCTCCATTCATATCTGAACTGGCGTGAAATGGGGGCCGGTCTCATGAATACTCGGCAACATCTGGGCAGCCTCCTGGCTTGACGCAGAAGAGAATAAAGGAAACTTCGGGATCTGTAAACTCGGACAAGATAACAAAGTCCCATCTATTGAAAGATTGCGTGTTGTCCCTTGTCCCTAGTTTTTCTTTTGTGTCAGCTTTAAAGGGGGACACTACCCAGAAAAAAAAACAATTTCTGGCAAAAAAAGTTGATTTTGAAATGTGTGTCATTTACATCCACCAGTATCTAGAGAGTATTCCCAAAAAGTTTCATTAGTTTACACGCATAGTTAATTTTTTTATAAATTATTTTTTATCCACCGATGCTATAGAAAAGGTAGAGGTTGGATCATTTTGAACACATTTTTCCCCATTCCACTTTTTTGGCATAAATCCTACTTTAGGAAAACTATTGTTTTGTTATTACGTAATTTGGATTAATTTTTATCATTTTTCTTGGGGGAACATAACTATGAGCTTGTATTTTTTATTTTTCTCAGTTATCATGCTCAAGAACTAAAATTTTGGACAAAGGATGGAATTAAGAAACGGTATTTGTGTCTTTTTAATGCGAATAGCATTCTTTGGCTACTTCACGCACTTTTCGTCTATGTATCTATCTATCTATCTATCTGGCTATCTAACCTCTTACGCCGCGGGTCGATAAATAAATAAAATCAGCAGAACCCATCCTTTGGGAATGATTATCTACGTTAATGCGAATAGCATCAAACGGTGCGGAGTTATGCGCGTTCGTCAGGTGGCCGGCACACTCTAGATACGCCAGCCCACTCTGAGGCGATTCTAAATTTGCTGACACTTTCACAGCCCTGCGCACGATCTCCGCAGCCCAGCACGTGCGTTTGTGTCACTTAGGAAGGCGAGCAAAGCACGCGCCATACGCACAAACACTCAAAATGGTACCGACCAGACTTTCTGGCGTCTCAGCTAGTCTCAACCAACGGTACTTTAAACGGTTGTTTATATCTTTACTCATAGGACGCGCTTTACAGCGCTGTCACAGCTACCGGTGCGCGCGCGTTCCATGCACGAGGGCTCATTCCGCCTCGTGAGGCTGAGCACGGCCGCTACATCACCCTCTCCCGAGCGCGGGAGAGGGTGAGCTAGCGGCCAGCTCAGCCTCAGAAGCTAGCCCTCGTGCATGGAACGCGCGCACGGTAGCTGTGACAGCGCTGTAAAGCGCGTCCTATGGTAAAGATATAAACAACCGTTTAGAGTGCGTGAATGACTGCCTTCATAGCTCTGTGGTTAGCGCGTCTGCCTGCTGATCAAAGGGTCAACGGTTCGAATCCCAGCCGGCGCCGGTCTTTTTTATTTATTTATCGACCCGCGGCGTAAGAGGTTAGATAGCCAGATAGATAGTAGTAGATAGATAGATACATAGACGAAAAGTGCGTGAAGTATCCAAAGAATGCTATTCGCATTAAAAGACCGGCGCCGGCTGGGATTCGAACCGTTGACCCTTTGATCAGCAGGCAGACGCGCTAACCACAGAGCTATGAAGGCAGTCATTCAACGCACTTAAACGGTTGTTTATATCTTACCATAGGACGCGCTTACAGCGCTGTCACGCTACCGGTGCGCGCGTTCCATGCACGAGGGCTCATTCCGCTCTCGTGAGGCTGAGCACGGCCGCTAGCTCACCCTCTCCCGCGCTCGGGAGAGGTGATGTAGCGGCCGTGCTCAGCCTCACGAGAGCGGAATGAGCCCTCGTGCATGGAACGCGCGCGCACCGGTAGCTGTGACAGCGCTGTAAAGCGCGTCCTATGGTAAAGATATAAACAACCGTTTAGAGTACCGTTGGTTGAGACTAGCTGAGACGCCAGAAAGTCTGGTCGGTACCATTTTGAGTGTTTGTGCGTATGGCGCGTGCTTTGCTCGCCTTCCTAAGTGACACAAACGCACGTGCTGGGCTGCGGAGATCGTGCGCAGGGCTGTGAAAGTGTCAACAAATTTAGAATCGCCTCAAGAGTGGGCTGGCGTATCTAGAGTGTGCCGGCTACCTGACGAACGCGCATAACTCCGCACCGTTTGATGCTATTCGCATTAACGTAGATAATCATTCCCAAAGGATGGGTTCTGCTGATTTTTGTTATGAAAGATAGCATAATATAGAAATATAGCTCCATAGTTATCTGCTCTGAACTTTCCAGAGCAATATAACACATGAAAACAACAAATTTATGAGTAATTTAAAAACAATAAGTTTTCCTTGGTTTACGCGCCTACTTTCATCTTTGACCATTTGCAATTTCTTTTGTACTTCACCCAGATTAATGTAATTCTGGCACAGGTGTTTCAACATCACCAGAAATGCTCCTTAAAACGTCATTTAAATCGGACGAGTGGTTTAAGAATTCACTTGGGTAGTGGTCCTCTTCCTTAACAACATGCTTCACAGTTGATTTGGCTCCCCTTGTAGTGTCATGTAAGTGTCCCTCAGGAGTCAGGGGGTGGGCTTGGCAGTGCGGACTACCAGGGGGGGGCCACCTTGGGTAAAGGTTGGGGGGGGGGGGGGGGGGCTGTCGCAGTGGGCTATGAGAGAGGGAAGCCACGGCAGACCACCGGCCCGAATGCTATTGACTCCTAGTGACTGCACTGCTTGACTTGCAGGTTCTGCTGCTTTCTGGCATGGACAGTGCACCCAGGTTGGAGTGACCAGCACGATACAAACTGCCCCAAAAGTAGAAATCGAGGAATGCTTGAACCCTAAAAACAAACTCAGAAGTATGAGGCAGGGTATCCTTACTCATTTATTTGGAATAATTTAAGAGGTACCACTTCTGTCGATATTACAATACCGTACTCAAATTTTACAGATGCACAGAAAAAAATTGCACAATCACCATACATTCAAAACCTAGGCCATTCTTCGCATATTTGACATCAATTAAAATAATACGAGCGAGCTATATTATATTACAGGGGAGAAAAAAAAATAAAAAAAGTGCCGGAGAAACATAACTTTGGTCTTGACAAGTATCAAAAAAGGATAGAAATTGCAATTTAAAAAGTGACATAAATATACTGCTAGTATTACCGTTACTACTATTTTACCAGTGATAATAGACCAGAACAGTTATCTCTCGGTGGACTCCCAAGGGTATCCGTTGCACTAGT
>JAZHYW010040311.1:0-39616 GCA_037355805.1 Ixodes ricinus | reverse complement strand
CTTTAACAACCTTCAGCCTTCAGACATGTTTTCGCGGAATAGCCGCTTGCGCTAGAAATTCCTGTTTCAAAGGGAGGATTACGCGCTAGCTCGCGCGTGTCGCTGACTTGTCGGAGATAGGAGAACGAGGAGCGCAAGCTCATTCTGCAGAACGTCTCAGCTCAGCATGGACCATTGTTGGTCACACGTGCTGAGAGCGCGAGCTAATTGTTTTGGATGACGCCCTCGGCGGGCACACGAACGCTCGCGGGTGCACAAGCACTGACACAGCACCTCCGGTTCATTCTGAGGTGAAACTAAGTATAGCGCGTGATGCACGTTAACGACCTCAGGTTAGCGGTCGTGCTGCACTATC
Organism: Ixodes ricinus; assembly: GCA_037355805.1. NCBI lineage: Eukaryota > Metazoa > Arthropoda > Arachnida > Ixodida > Ixodidae > Ixodes > Ixodes ricinus. The sequence continues at coordinate 39,261 of JAZHYW010040311.1, read as the reverse complement.
AACGCGTCTCATGTACAGCGTGAACCAGTGTCGCAAATCTTGAAAGGCAGACCGACCTCACGCTGAATAATCTCTCACGACCAATTTGACATCTGAATCGAGTGTACACCAACTCATTGCGTGTAAACAAGCACGCGTTTGCACACAAGAGCTCTGCGCACGACGCGCGGCATGTGCCCATTTCCCGAAGTGTGAATGAAGCGTTCGGCCATGCTCCGTTCAACAGGCTGCGCCACCACCTAAGCGCGACGTCATAGATTTGGTGTAGGTGGGACTCTTGTTTAATTAACGATTCACTATGGCACATCGACTGTAATTTCGCGCTCATTTGCTTTGAAATAATGTTTTCATCCGAAATACCATCTATAGATTACGAATGACGAGTCACTGATCATTTATACGCCAGGCGAGCACGGGATGGCGGCCACTCTCATTGGAAATGCACCGGTGATTTTGGCACGGGTGTTTATTTCAAATTTATAATATAAGCACTCCTGACCTATCCTATCAAAAAGACGTTTGCTTTTTTTTTTTTACAGCAATGACTGCAGGGTTGCACACAAGCACATATGCATTTAAGCACGTCCCTTAGTATCGAGAACATTTAATCGAGAAGCGTAATTAAGGTAAGTTACCGTATGATATTTTGATATAAAAATTAAAAAAAAATTAATACTTCTGTCAGATAAGTGCACACGTCAGTACTTAAATGATTGTGTTGTTACCCATGAAGCGCGCGAGAAAGACAAACCTTCTTGAGAATAAATGTGAAGCAGAAACTTTTATGAGTATATTAATTAATTAATTTATGTATTTTCAGTGTTCACAAACATCATAAATAATTTACCATTGTCTTATATTTATGCATAATGAGCATGAAATATCTACTATCAATGACACCTCCATAGTGTCACTAAATCTGAGTTCTGTGGTGATGCCAAAACGTTATTCGGTCATATCCCGAAACCGCTCGTGAAATCAAGAACAGACTTTCAAAAGACAAAAGAAAAAAAAATTATGGCAGCCCTGCTCTACCTAGGCATCGTTCGCAAGGCATTCGTTGTAAAGTTCCGGGAAGCTTGCTCGTGGGCAAAACGATCTTGTTGCTTTCAAGGTTGGAGGTTTCGCGCAGAAAGTGATGTCAGGTGATAACAGACCGGAAATTGATTGTTGAGGTGAGCTCTTTTTTCGTTCATCTCTAAGTTGACAATGCGGTGAAGCTACGCGTTAGCCAACCATTCAGTGGCCTGACTCCTATCGCGTGACTTCGCTCTCCCCGCGTGTGTATTCGGAGAAGGGGTGATCACGTGGGGCGAGACTGACAGTCAAATGGTCTAACAAGCACGTAGTTTCCACCGCGCTGTCAGCTTACGGGGGATAAAGTCCCCGCTCGGAATTATGAGGGGAGGGAGGGAGCTTTGTGTGGCAACTCAGGACAGCGTGTGCTTCCGAAGGCGGTAATCCAAGGGAATCCGGACTCAACGGGCGCCTCGCTCGTTCCTTGCGCACCTTGCACCCAGCTTGCACTAATGTTCCATAGATAAAAAAAAGAAAAAAAATATCGACGAACTTTAGTATCCGCAGCATGCCCATTCACGCACTATCTTTTTTGTCTTTATTTATATCCCTGAAAGTTTTTCAAGAAAATATTTGCGTCGTAAAAAAGCTGGTTGGTCGGTGCTGGTTGGTTGACGATTCGGTAACTAACAAACACACAGGAGAACAAATTAAATTTCACAATCTTTCCACATCGCGACTTTCAGCTGGCTGGATTGGTACCAAGACCGAGTTTATGAATAAATTTGGCTGTATCGTACAGACAAATTTATTTATCTTCTAAATTCCTCTAAATTTATTTACCCTCTAATTTCCTCTGGATCCTCTAAATTGCCGCTTGCGACACTTCCCCCACTTCCGAAGCACTTCGATGGTCAAAACATTTTTTGTGAATCGGATTTCTTTAGCGCACGGATGCGGCAGGCTCTACTTCTCGGGACGCGCTGACTCACGTCTTCTGTACAGCCCATTTAGGGCCTTCGGACGGCACTCCAATGCGTGCTTAGCGTGCCGTCGGACGTGGGCACTTGAACGCTTGGCAAGAGTACAGTAGGACGGTACTCGATAGACACAGGCTTTTTCAAAGGCCATGCTAGATGTAGGAAGCTACCGCTAGTTACAGAATATATAGACATTTTCGCTCATTCAGCTTAACTGAGCTTCTGTCGTCAGCGTTTCGTACCTCGGGGACATCGAACATAAGAAGCTTAGCATACTTTTTAACATATCGTAGGGCGACATAGAGCAGTCTACATTCTTCCCAAAATAATTGAGGTATCGCTTACAGTGTAGAATCAACTGGACGTAAGGTGAACGCGCCAGTGGCAGTTTTAAATGTGGCTCTGTTGGACAGCGAAATAAGACTTCTGTAATCCACACTAATGTATCTATATTTAAAGCCAGTCAGATCCGTACCACAAATATCAATATCCGGAATGTTACATGGTGCTTCCCCTGTTCATTACGAACTCTTTGATGAACAGCGGAAAAGAGCAGCGGTCTTGAATGTTCCCTTATATCGAAAACCTTCCTGTCAAAGGAGCTTCGGAGAGCGAGCTTAAAACAGTTAGGGATGTGGCAAACTGTGCACAGTCAAAAGGTTTAACCCCCCAGAGCTTTTCTTGAACAGAGCAGAAGATTGCCGGACTTTCGCGCTTCGGAAAGTAAAATGTAAAGATTGAAAAAAGGTGGTAGTCAAGCCAGGTTTATTAAATGACTCAAAACAAAGACCGCATAGCAAGTTTGGAAATCATCACCAACAAGTTTTCCAAACGCTCTGGCTCGGTCATTTAGTTTCTCTACGACGGTGAAAATAAGGGAGCCCCTAGCGTCGCGTACCATCAACCTGGCTTGCCGCCATGTATAGGTTGTTTGAACCTATACAAGGTTTCAAAACAAACGCCATGTTTAGGGCGACGCTTCATGAAATGGTCGTCACGTGGCGTATACAATAGGCCGCGCGAAGCCGACCTCTTACGTTACGGAGGGAGGTTTCCTCTTTGCTTGCTTTTGATGCGAATGTGGAAAAAATACTATTATATATATATATATATATATATATATATATATATATATATATATATATATATATATATATATATATATATATACACCTGTTCTTACGATCAGTGAGGTCGGAATCAGCAGTAACTTGAAACGAGCCCCCAAAAATATAACAAGGCCCCAAAAAACATCTCTGGGCTACATAGCAACCCTAGCCATCTATGTGACGAAACATAATCGCACACTCGCGTCAGCACCCGCTCATAAATCCGTTTACACACTGATCTATATGTTTATTGTTTGATATAACTGTGTAGCAAAAACATTGAGTGCTTATTGCTTGGATAAAGTAGTGTCCCCTCTCCAATAATCTTCCTGCCGCAGGTAATAATTAAGTTAATAAATACTGAAATATAAACCCGTCAAGGCAGGCTGTACCAACTCACTTATTAAAACATCCTCGCCCGTCTCTCCCCCCCCCCAAAAAAAAAGAAAAAAAAAAGAAAGAAAGCGGATAGGAAAAAAAAAGGCCTCCCCGAGAAAAAGAAAAAATATCTGCGCCGAACAGCGTCGAACATGTGCCGAACCCATAGCGGCGCCATCTGTCGAAAGCCCGTGATATCACGAGGAGAAACTAACTCTCGTTACAGTTACTCTCGAGTTCGAGGGAGAGTTAAGGGAGAGTATCATCGAAAGAAGCGGTCGCGAAAGAGTAACCTTGATGAAGAGAGAGTTAAAGGAGAGTAAGTTAGGGCACTTACTCTCCTCTGACTCTTTTTTTAGAGGTGTGCTACGGACGAAAAAGAAGTTGAAACGAGAGCCGTAATGATGATATCTCCCGTATGCCAGGGAAAAGAGGAAGTCGTTGGGACCAGCACTACGGATGAAGAGGAGGACAAAGCAATGCGTTTGGTTGCTGGTAGCTAGTCTGGTTGTTGCTAGGCTGCATTGATGATGTCTCCAACATTGGAGAGATAACGTCTACTCATAAATTGTTGACATTGTTATATAAGTCGGAGGTATTTGCTTTGTGAACATGAATCCCCGCTCTTGGAACGTTTTTGAAGTTGACACATTTTCAAGGGGAAAGTCACGCTCGCTTTGACAGAGCGTATGTTTCACTGCAACTGTTGCATTTATGTTACGACTGCTGTGTGCGCCCTGTCTCAGCGACCATTGCCTGGTCTCCTCTTGCATTAGAAGTAAAAATGAACTTCGAAAAGTGTTTTGCTGGGAATTATGGAAACTTAACTCAACATTTTTAGAAGTCGTCATTCTCAAATCCACAGGCCAAGTAGCCGATTAGGATAAATTTGAAAACAGAGTAAACTGGGAACGTTTTAAGATTCAACAATGAAAGACACTAGAAATAGAGTGTATATTTTAAAATGAAGAGAATAAAAGTAAGATTGTACTGCGAAATAACTTCCAGATACCGGATAAAAAGAAGCGCAGAATGCCGGGTGCATTCAAAAATGACATCTGCTCTTTGAAGGCCAAACTCAAACTACAGGGTGATTCAAGGAGAGGCCAGGCTCTTTAAATCGACCGCAAAATTCGGTTTCTTAACCTATCGCGCTACGATTTTGTGCAGCGTTGCCCACAGATGGTGCATTTTTTTTTGTAAAATTTGAAAAGAGCAAATTTACCTGAGGAAAAAAGTAAAGAAAGAAAAAGGCTTAGATCCTATGGAAACGCAGCGACGCCACCGGTATTCAAACAACACGGCGCCGTTTCGCACGGGAGACGAGAGATGGCGCAAGCGGTCGCGACGCCAACTGCCGCCAACGAACGAGCATACGTCGCCGAGAGCCGGCGTCTTTAGTAGACGATTTTTTCGACTCAAAAGCGGCGCGAGCTTTTCTGATATCAATTGCCAATGCATTATTTTATCATCCTTACTGAAAAAACACATTGAATGGACATTTAATCGATTAGAAAAATGGTTTGTCGGGATATTTTGACTGTTTTTTTCAGGGTACCGATGTCGTCTGCTTTGCAGTTCATTGTTGTTACCGCGCCTGTTTTTGTTTCTGCGATTGTCGCCGCCTGCGGAACGCGCTCCGCCCTTGAGTCGAAAAGTTCGTCTGCTAAAGACGCCGGCTCTCGGCGCCGTATGCTCGTTCGTTGGCGGCGTTCGTTGCGCCATCTCTTGTCTCCCGTGCGAAACGGCGCCGTGTTGTTTGAAGACCGGTGGCGTCGCTGCGTTTCCATAGGATCTGAGCCTTTTCCTTTTTTTTTACTTTTACCTCAAGTAAGTTCGCTCTTTGCAAATTTTACAAAAAAAATGCACCATCTGTGCGAAACGCTTCAAAAAGTCGTAGCGCTATAGGTTAAGAAACCGAATTTTGAGGTCGATTTAAAGAGCCTGGCCTCTCCTTGAATCACCCAGTATAATAGTTTGACAGCGTTTCGCCAAGCGCTCGTGTGAGAGACGGCTGATAGGCTGAGAGCCGGGGAGATGCCCTCTATGCGTGTTTTTGGTCTTGAGGAAAGGAACACGCGCCGCAATGAAATAGCGGACACAGAATATGGAGGGGTGGTTACAAGTGAAAACGCTGATGTTAAAGGAGTTTTTTTTTTTATTCTTACTACAGCGCATTGTTTGCTTATATACCAAATCAAGCTAAACGGTTTAAAGATGAATTTCAGTCTTCTATGTCCCGCCAAGTCGACGATACTAGGGAAGTGTTGGAAGTTCCCATTGCCGTTGAGGATGTAAAAATAACGACCGAGGCTCTAAAACCTGGGAAGTCCCCAGTTGCTGGCGGTCTAAGTGCAGTTTTTATAAGGCATAGAAATGTCAGATTTCTCCCGTTTTAACTGCCGTATTCAATGAGGCTTTTGAGCTCAACATCCTTCCTCCATCTTTCTCATCGTCGCATTTCGTTCTAATTCATAAGGCATGAGGAGGCAATCAAACTTCACCAAGTCCCACATTATCGCTCTATAATCTTAAGAGATGGCGATTATAAAATGCTCATCAAAATATTGGCCAGACGATCAGAGTCGGTAATTACAGAACTCGTCGGGCCCAATTATACGTCCGGAATTAAAGGAAGGATTATATTAACAAACGCCAAGACAGCGCGGAGTGTGCTTGAATTAATGCTGCGATGTTATGCAAAGGGGTACTATAAATTGACCTCAGAAATGCTTTCGACCGTGCGCCACATGACGTTCTTTTATCCGTTTTAGATAATTTCAATGTCGGTTGAGTTATACGCGTGAGAATGGCGTATAGTGGTCGTACGACCAGTCTTATAGTAAATCAGTCTGTCGGAAAGCGCGTCGAAGGGCAACGTTCCGTCCGCCAAGGACGTCACCTTTTACCCCTCCTTTTTTGCATCCATAAAGAGTTGTTTTATCCGAGTATTATTACAAACAACAGTCTTTGCACCTTTAATCTAATTTCATGTGAAGTACGTATTCTTCCTTATGTTAAACGATATTTCTACGTTTTGTACAGCTCGAGCAAGCATAGTTGAAGTTGTGGACACATGCGGTTTTGCGCTTTTAGCGTAAGCGGTGTAAACTGGGATAAGTGGCTGGGTTTTGGGCACGGTCACTGGTGTTCGACTCCGAGTCTGTTTCAGAGGATAATGTGGTTAACCAATCCTGTAGAATATTTAGGGGTTCATCTATAGAATTACATGGACGGCGAGCCCGAATGGCGTCAACAAGCTGTTCTTCCCCACAAGAAAGCGGAAAAATAGGGAGGCTGGGGATTCTCAATTCTCGCCCGTGACACAATTTGCAACTTATTTTAATGCGAAAGTATTTACTATCCCATGTAGCAAGGCTGGCAACGTCTGTAACCGCAAAAAAAAAGCGAAAAGAAATGTCTATTCTCCCATTGGCGGAGCGAAACGGCCCTATAGATAGACATTGCAGCCGCTTGACGAGAGCGCGCTCTCGGCCGCCGCTCTCGTGTCAGGCGTTGCCGGAAGGCGGGGTGGGGCTGCGGCCGCTTCTGCTTCTCTCGACTCCGAGGAACATGGCGGTGCCTGAGGCATCTATATTGTCGGCGGCCGCAACCTCGGCACAGTCGCCAGTAGCGAAACTTGACCATAGACGAACTAAGGAAGCAGAAGTACGACATTCATGCTTTGGCATTCACAACTCATAAGATGTGCTTTGGTGTCCTCGGACTATTGTGTAAGCGAATTGTGGTACGTGCTACAAGTGCATGTTGTTTGAAAGTGAATATCCAGAAACTGAACCGTATTTTTGCCGTGTTTATTTGAGGCTCGTCATGGGAAAGAACGAGTCGTATGGACCTCTTCCGGCGCGTTTGTTATGGTTCACTAGGATTGCCTTATTTACGTTTTTCGGGGTGTCAGTGATTCCTTTTTACACACTGTGTGCCAAGTGACGGCTCGTGTCTTAACTTGCCGGCATTCATGGTCACTCGAAGGTTTGGTTGTGATTCTTTCGAGCTTAATTGTGTGTCCGTCTCTATAAGGATGTGTTCCCGTTCCTTTGTATAGATCATTATACTGTGCAGGCCCAGGACAAGACGTTTGAGAACACGTTAAAAAAATGCAAATTCCACCTGGTGTTCCGACTTTTTTCTTTAAATTGAACACTGAAATTTTATCCGTAAAGACGTGGATGGAAAAGAAGTGAATCTTCGTTCCGTGGGGTGACCACTGTTTTTTTATATCAAAAGGCAGAAACAATTGAGCACGTTTTCCTGGAATGGGGGACGGCAATTTCTTTTGGGGTGTTCTTCAACGCACCCTCAAAAACGACATGCCGTTAGACATGCACCGAATGAGATGTCTTACCGTCGAAAATGATGACGGCGCGCCTTTGGATATGATCATGTCACTGATCCTGCACAGTATTTGGAGGTCACAGATGGCCATGCGTCATGGCGGCATGGATGCGCAGGAGGCCCGAGATTATTTTCGCGATACTTTAGCTTGCATCGTTGAAGTGTATAGACCGTTTTATAGTGGGGAGCGCCTTTTTCAATAATGTGGCGCCATCTATCGAGCGTCAGGTTGTGCGGCCAGGCTCAGTGGTTAGAAGCGTTGGCGAAAGTACCTATTGGGACGCCGCTCCCGCATTGGATGGGCTAGTTGAGTGCTCCAAAGTGCGAGGTATCCGACTTGGGGCGCATCTTGTGTTCTTGTGTACCACGAATAATGTTTATCAACGTTTCTTTTTCTTTTTTCTTGCTGTATGCCATTTGCAGGTACGACAGCTGCCGAGAAGAGCGGCACTGAATCGCGCCTCTGATAGAAATCGGAGAAGCGTACTCAAAATATTGTTAAAGTTAATAGCAATTGAAGTTTCCTTCGGTTTTTCAGCTTTTTTCCCGAATAGCGTTTTCGTCTCGTAGATGCAGGTAGAACACCGTGAGATATTTTGGGCGCTTAGTGTCGTCCACAACAACGAAAATATATTGGGAATATAATGGCGAACAATATACTTTATTTGAGTGCGTTGGTGATAAAGATTAATACAAAGAAACAATAAGACATGAAGGACAGAAAAGTATGTTGTTTTGTTCGCCTTTCATGCTTTATTCTTTGTTATGTTTTATGTGACCAAGGACGCGCGAAAAAGAGCCTTGCAGGGAACGATCGAAGGCAGCTCCGGCTTGCAGATGTTTATGAAGGTTCTAACTGAGGTTGCCGTGTCGACGAGCGTGTCCTGTGCCTACAAGAGAAAGTAGCGAATTCGAGATGGGCCCATTGCTGGAGCGAGTCGATTCATGGCTCCAGGATTCAAAATCGATGCATGAGCATGTTTCAGCTAAACAAATTGAATTTCTCTTTCCAGCAACGTTAAGTACTGATTTCAAGAATAAGAAGCACCCACTCGCGTTCTGACGGTCAACGGAAGTTCACGGCTCTCTGCTACTTGCGCAGAACATCGTGATTATGGAACACTAATACAACTTCCTTTTCGACAATTTCCAGCCACAGCCGGCGGCAGAAATGATGCTTGAAATAAACGTTGTAAATGATAAAATCGAGTTAATGTTACGACCTTAAGATATAAGCATTGAGATAAATTAGGTTACGAAAACTTACACGCTGATTTAGTGATTCTCACGAGAATACTTGCAGCTACGTTGCGATCGTAAGTCACGTTCATCGACGGTACAGCGGTTCATTTCGTTGAGCGCTCTATTCGTGAAATGTTCCGATCACTATCAAGAGGGCGGCGTTGGGGAAAAATATTTTCTGTTCACGGATGCAACCCACTGCCGCCGGAGGTTTTGTCCATTTGGAAAGCGATGGAGTTTGAAGACATTGCGGCCATAGTTTCCTTGACGGATCCCGTCCACGATACAGATGTCATCCGATAATAATCTGCCCTTTCGCGTGTTATTCGTGCAGCCTCTTACTGAACACTGGAGTCCCGATTTCCAGGGGATTGTAAATATTTATTCCGCTAGCGCTAATTACATCTAGAAGTGAAATGAAAAAATAGAGGAAACCGCACAGAAAACAACCGAACCTGAAAGAACACAGGCCTCCAAGGCGTTCATCCGGGTCATTCGCTCGTTCGCAATTACTCAGGAAAGGAGCAAAGCGCCGGCAGCCCTTTCGCCTTTTCTCTTTTGCCCTATCTCAGTGAAACAGTCGGGAAGGCACAGAAATGCGTGCCTGAGTGGATTCCGCCTGTGAAACCTCTCCTGACTTCGAAAAAATTTTAATTTCACCACTGTCCTAATGTGGGTTGGACATTCTTAACATGGTTAATTTGATTGTAATTATGACTTTCATGCGTCTATCCACTAACCTTATAAACAGCGACGATAAAGAAAAAAAAATCTTTCAGCCTTTCCACTCTGGTGAAGAAGGATGACCAGCGGAGCTGTACAATGGAAAGTAATGGCCGGCCGCAAGTCGGCAAGCCAGAGTGGAAAGGCTGCCTCGTCTATGAGCGACGGCGGCAACCAGACACGTGGCTTGCCGCCGTCGCTCATAGATGTCGGTAGGTGTCCAAAGTTCCATGTCTTCATTTCTCTGCGAGGGGACACGATCCTGGTGAAACTAAACCTTAACCGCTCCGCTCTAAAAAGAAAAGCTGTGGCGTAGCTCTATGATTTCGTCTCCGTTTCGCACGCAACGGACCCAGGTTCGATTTCCGCGTGTGGCGGCCATCTTTTTAGGGATTATACAAAACGAATGACGGTCACCCAACGCCCTGCTACGCCAATTACGAACATCGAGAACGACAACGACAATGGCTACAACATCGAGAACGGCAACATCAACAACAGACGCCATTTCCAGTGGTGGGAACGAGCTATTGCTGAAAAATATACGTATTTTTCACGTGCCATAATGGACTTCAAATTTTCTTCCAACATCGGTGGAAATTTAACTTTATTTACTTCAATAAAGCATAACATCATAATGTCCTCGACAAGGACTTTCAAACCACCTGAACATATCTGTATTTTTCGCGTTTTCAGATGACTCGTGGAGGATAATAGGCGCCGGCCATGAGTTACAAACTAGGTTCTTTTCCATTTGCTTTATTTTTAAGCGATATTTTTGTTCTCCCGTCATAGCAGGCCTGGCATACAACCATCTACGCATCAGGTGGCCTGATATGCCATCTGCGTCATTTGGTAAATAAACTGTGACCTTATCATCTTTTTCTCTTTTTTTTTTTGCGGCGACACTTGCAATGGAAGCTTTTCCACCGTTGGAAATGACGTCCGTTTTTGATGATGTAGTTGTTGTCGTTTTTGGATGTTCTAGTTGGCGTAGTAGGGCGACAGTCGTCGATGATGCCAAATATTTACAAAATAAATATCGCCCGCCACCGAGAGAATGGATGATGCCAAATATTCAAAAAACAAAAACAAATATCACTCGCCGCCGAATGAAACTCTGCGTCCGCTGCGTGCGAAGCGGAGGCATTACCACATAGATACGCCAAAGCGTTAACAGCCCGCTTAATAAAAAGTGTCTGAAATGCTGGAACTCTATCTAAAATGGGCTGTAAATATCGCCGCCGGGACGTGGCACTCAAGACTTTTTGTCAAATGTGTATTTTACAGGTGGGTTTTACCTTGTAAAAGTACAAGGCGTAGCTCCCTTTATGTAAAACTTGGGCCAAACCAGTGTTGGACAAAATACTCGATAAAAGTGTTTAAGTTAAGTTACGAAATACCTGCTTCGTAAAGTGTTTAAAAACTACTCAAGTTACTTTCGCTGTAAAGTATCTTGAGTGAAGTACAAACACTTAGAAATGTGATTCAATTACTTTTCAAGATACTTCCGCATTGCGTAATTTGTATCGACATCAGTGGCAACGACAATTATACAGCGGCGCAAATCTGGGTTACCAGAATGGTTTTATATCACGGAACAACACAAAACGAAAAAGAAATTATTGAAGGCTATTTTATGCAGTCCAGTTATAAGGAGCAGGATATTGTCACGAATAACAAATGATAAGGCGGCGAATAACTGAAGAAGCTAAACGTTTAATAGGGCGAACTTGCGCCCACAACAAAATAGAGAAAGGCAAGCGTCGCAGGCGTCGATGTCGGCGAAACAGCAGGATCGAGCGCTGGGGCGAGACTGACTCCGGACCGCCACTCGGAGCACCTTTCGTACCCGCCTGGGTTTCTGGATTATTCGGCGTAGAAAGTTCGGCGCGTAGATCATTCGTAACTGGATCAGACGACAAAGTTATCAAAGTAACCAGAATGTCAAGTTGAAAGAATAAATAAAAGAGGAGACCGATCCCTGGAATCGAACACGGATCCTCCGCGCGAGAGCCAAGCGCGGTAACCATTCGCCCACGCGCTCGCTCGGCAACGCGCCGTGCGAGCGCTGATTGATCTCACAAAACATTTCTGGGACAACAAGGAAGAGGTCGCTTGAGCTATTGGGGAGGAGATCAGACCATGGCGCCCCAAGCGGTAACTTTAGAACTACATGGACGGGGACAACAAATACAATGACTCAGCGCGTCGGCTGACTTAACCGGGCGCGGCCTCAGCGTTCGGCGGAAGGGCTCTTTTCTTACCACTCCGGCCTGCATGAACAATGCAGCATGCACTGTATCCAGCTCAGCACAAAAGCCCAAGTGGGTCAAGCTCGCATCCACTGACGACCGCTTTCAGGAGAGATCCGGCACTTAACGTCACTTCACTAATTGCGCTCTATTAAAAAGATGACATGAACATGCCCACAAGGCCTGTGGGCATGTACACAGGCCTTGTGTTGGGTAAACACTGACGTGTGGGGGTGACAAACGGGTCAGAGCGCCTCGCCAATAGTGACATCGCTGAATATCGCGTCCTGCGGCCCACCTTAGAACCCATATTCCCTATATGGGGAGTTCACTATAAACGAACTTGGGATATGGATATGAGTGAATGGATAACGAAGAGAACCCACACAATAGCCACGGCAGTGGTCGCACCTTCCTCAAGTAGGTTGCGTTCAGAAAGGCATTCAGCGTTGGGGGACGCTTTGTTGGCATTTTGAGAGGTCATCCAGGTCGTAGTTTGTTTCCTCGTTTGTTCTCTGCCTATCAATGTTTGCTTACAGACAGTGTTTGTGCGAGCAATACGTGACGGACTGACGACAAAAAGGAAAGAAAAAAAAACCTCGACGTTTTGCCCTAGCGGAATCAAATATACAACAAGCAAAACAATTTTTTTTTGTGTGTTTGTGTGTGGGTGTGCCCACTTTTCATTTTCTTCTATTTGTAATTTTCTTGACACTCACGTCTGCATTGTTGTCGTGGGTTGTTTCCCGGTCTGCGTTGCGCCACAGGGGAGCATCTTTACTTCCGTGAAACCACACTTTTTGTTTGAGGATTTTTTGGGGGAAACTATGGAAACAAAAGCCGACTTTGGGAAGGCGAAGGAAAGCCTTAATTGTACAAACTTTCGGCTGAAATATTAGTCACAATCGGCAAAAAAGCGATGTTTTCACGAGCTCAATCAAAATCACCGTAGCTATTCGGAGCTAGCAACAGGATTTGGTTGCTCGAAAGAATGGTCGCGTTTGCTCGTGCCACGCCCACGCAACATCATTCCGAAAAACTCAGAAAATGGCGGAATGTCAAAAATGTATTTAAGATGATGAGTACAAGATACTCGGGATTCTAATTAAATTAGAGCATCAAATAATCTTGATCAAAAGTATTTGCAAGATGCCAGGACACTTCAAAAAGTATTTGAAATACAGTATCTTGAGTAGAGTATTTGAGATAGGCACAAGTCTGGGCCAAACAGCTTGCCAGGGTCCACGGCGGATGCAGCCGCAATCGACCAAGCCGAGTGGTGGAGCGCATTTGGCGCACGTATTGATATGTGGGGGAGCGGCGTCGGAATTACGTCGGGAAGTGTAACTGATGAGCGAAAGGAAGCAAACAACACGTAGACGTAATCTGTCGGCAGCAAGAGCGCCGATGTTATGCAACCGCGTTTTCTTTAATTTTTTTACTTCAAGTTTTGCCATGATTTTCCGCATTTATTTTTAAACCAATGTTGCATTACGAAGAGCTTACATTCCCTTTAATACACTACAGTCGACAAAGACACTTTCGATATTTTTTTAAATGAAGCCGAAGCAAGAAGGTAGCATCCTCTATCAATACGTGCGCCCAACTTGGTCGTCTACGTCACCGTCCGCCGTTAACCCTGGCACGTTTTTAATGCGAGAGCATTAGCTGTCCCATGGAGCGAGCCGACGTCATCAGCTTTGAGTCGCGCGAAACTGCACCTAAACTCCCCTCGGTCAATGGATACCCCAGTTAAAAATGCCCATTAGCTCTCATTGGAAAATCAATTGTTACCAATTGGAATCTGAGAGATTCAATTGGAATCACAGAATTCAGTTGGTTTTGGCATTTACCAATCGGTGACTTCAATTGGAATTGAGGTTTCCAATTGGAACCTAATCCACCAACTGCCCATTCCAAGTGGGATGCATTTTTCCATCTGGTCATCCCAGTTGGGATAGTTGTTTCCAATTGGTATCACGTTACTAGCCAGTGATTCCATTTGGATTGCATTTTTCAATTGGTTATCCCAAATGGAATGTTTCCATTTGGCATCTTTTCGAGATCCCAATTGAAATGGTAGTGCCCAATTGGTATGTGATGCACCAATTGGCCTTTCATTGAGTATTTAATAATTCCAATATCAATCAAATAAACAACTTCCAAATGGTAAATAATCTTATTGGGATTTAAACCAATCATTGGACATTCAAATTCAGGGAGGACACTACCCAAAAGGGTCAACTTTTGAACCTATGAATGAAATTTACTGCATATACTGGCAGCTGCGAGGCAGGACTGCAGTGCCAATTTTTATATGTGTACATGAATTGTACAAACATTAGTCATATTTATCGGGAACACACGATGTACCTTACCGATACATGTCAAGTTACTAGTTTATAATTCCTTGTTCTACTCGCACTTAAATTATTGTAATTTAGTTTGGGGTATCCACCATTTCAACGAATCTTGAAAGGATACATTTGTCACAAAAAAAGCAATAAGAGCCATAGCCGATGTCCCATTTCAATCGCATACATCCGACCTATTCAAAAAGTTCTGCATTATGAATGTGCACACTTTGTATTCTTACAGGCTCAGTACAAGCCTTAAGATAGAGCTAATTAGGAACACAAACTTTCTAGTAACCCTTGGCCGCCTTTCAAAAAATATTATTACTTATCCTACTCGTGGCGCTGAATGTTGGGGGGTGGTCACGTCAAGAACAAATTATGGTACTCAAATGCTGAGGCTATCGAATCGAAAAACTTGGACTGGAATAAAATGTCAATAGGGGAAATCCGTTCATTGTATATTATGGGTGGTCATGATAACTAGTTAAATTCACTGTTCTCGTATTTGATTATATTGCTTTATCTGCCATGGTGAATTTTTCCGTGTTGCAACCAGGGACTCAAACCGTAACCGTAACCTAAACCGAAAACCGTTTAGGAACGAAATTTTTCAGTAACCGTAACCGGAACGAAACCGTTATTTGAAATTTATAAAAACCGTAACCGTAACCGTAACCGTAAATTATTTACCGTTAACCGGTTTTAACCGATATTAACCGAAAAATAAAAATATTAGTTTTTCTCAAGTATGACCAGGTGGAGGGATCTTGAAATGTCGTGGCCACTTGACAGAGTTACTGTCAGCGAGTGGTGCATCTGGTAATACATTTTCGTGCAATCTAACTTCAGGATTAAGAATACTTAGTTAGAATCATGTGGTCGAGCTTATAGTAACAAAGTCTCTATTTCTAAATCTGCCACACTCCTACATCGCTACATGTATTAGTACGTGTCGCCTGCAGGGTATTAAGTTAGAATTCTCAGATCTCCATCCCACTCGGCTCTATCAAAACCACCGATGTTCTTGACATGCAGTAGCCAGTATGAAGAAACGAGGTAAATTGGCCATCATGCAGAGCTGGCGGAAAAAGAAAACCTGGTATTCATTTAGTCTGAAACGTGTCGCGAGTGACGATTTTGAAACAACACAGGAAGAAGAAAAAAATGTCAGAGGTTTGACATTTGCGTTTCGTATGATATATATAGTATATATATGCTCGGGCTGAGAGCGACGGAAGGAACGAGGAAACGTCCAAAGGGTTCCGAGTTTTTTCTTTTCCTTTCGTGCCGAGACCCTTTTCTAACCGAGTGGCAGCCTCCGGCATTGCCATGCATCTCAGCATGACAAGAGAAATTTTATTACACCGTCAATTATCAGTAGCTTGTTTTAGGGGGTACATTCTACAGCGTATGTATATCGCCATGTGGTCCGTCGTTGTGTGTCAATGTGAATCACCGTGCAAGCGTAGCCGTGTGTTCGTCGCCTGTACCACGGCGCATGCGCCGGCGAGCACAAATCTGAAAAATTCTCGGTAAGGATCATGGCCCGGGGCCCCTCCCCCCCCTCCCCAGATCTCACCAGGAGGGGGGGGGCACGAGCCCGATGCCCTCCGTAGTCTACCCCTATAGGTACGTCACACATTTTGCGGTGTTCGCTCAAATGGGGTGCGCTCTCGTGTCGCGCGCTCAACTGGTTATGCGCTGCTCGTGTCGCGCGCTCAACTGGTCAAGCGCTCTCGTGTCGCGCGCTCAACTGGTCATGCGCTCTCGTAACGTGAGCTCTAGTGTCAGGCGCGCTACTGTCGCAGCGCCCTCGTGTCGCGCGCTCTAACGTCGGAGCGCTAGTGTCGCGCGCTCTAAAGGCGCCCTCCCCCTGCAAACACCAGCTGCCTTCCAGGCACTAAGTCCAAGAGGCCCTCTAATGCTAAGTGAGTCCGGCAGCTACCCTGCGTCTTCGAGAACCACCAGTGCCGTCATCGACAGCACGGTCGTCTCCTCGACGCTCCTGGACGTTTTCCCGGTCGAGGGCGTTCTCGCCCATGCATTTTGCGAGGCTGGCGTCTCGGCCGACCTTGCCCGTGCTTGATCATGGACCGAAGAAAATGACCCATTGGATCCGGACTCGTCGGCCACCACCGCCGAGCGAATCCTGGAGTGGCTCAGCAGGACAGACAGTGTCATCGAGCCCCACGCCGATGACGACTCCTTCGACAGCTACGATGGCGAGGAGAAAAACACACCAACACAAAGTAGCACGCTTCAGACAAACAAAGCGACGTCGGAGACCCCAGTCGGATCTAGGCAGCACTGCCTACAAGTCGAAAGCGACGGGACCTCCGCCGCCAGTCCACCCGACCCAGCAGGCACCTCAAGTCGACTGGGCAGTGCTTAGTGAGGCACATGTAGTCACGGGCCGCCCGTGAAGCACGAAGTCTTCTTACTTCACGGCCCGCATCCTCTCCCTGACCTGGTGACCACGATCGATGCCGCCGTAACCAACATGTTCGTGGCATCATTGAACGCTCCCCACGTGGTTCGTACCTCAACCCCGTCTTCCTCGTATCCAAGTCAGCCACCGAGTCCCGCTTTGTTTTAGACTGCGCAGCAATTATTTCTTACCTACAGGCACCTCAGTTCCGCCATACTCCGCTACCTCAGACCATCGAAGTAAACCCACTCCCGCCCCAAGCGTAAATGATGAAGCTCGACCTTGCCGATGCCTTTTACCATATCACGCTTCATTTCTCCTCCCGTAATCTAACCACATTTAGAGTTGGCCGCCGCTACTGCTGTTTTTGCCGTATGCCCTTCGTGATACGCCCGGCGCCGTTTTACATGCAGCTCTTGGCAACAGCCCTTGCCAGAGAATTGCGCGCGCGTGGACCCTGGGCATGGTCTCACATAGACAACTTCTTGTGCGCCCAACCCGACCTAGACAAGTTGGCGTCTACGGTGCGCCTCCTCGTGGAGGACTTGCTGCAGTCGGGATTTCGCTTAAACCTAAGCGACACGAGCAGAGCCCACGCGACGCATGGGTTTTCTCGGGTTCAGGCTCGACGCAGCCGAGGACACCATTTCGCACACGCCAGAACGGCTCCGAGCCATTCCTCGTGGCTCGCTGGAACGGCGGACAACTTGGCATTTTACTTTTTCTCTATGACTCTGTGTTTTTCCTTCTTTGTCCCCTGTTTGACAAGGTTCAGACCAAATTCCTCTTTTACTCAGCTGGCTTCCGTTTCTTCTGCGTGTTTAGCCGACTTTGCCGTGCTGCCAACCGCTCCCCCTTTTCCCGGTTACCCAAGAGCGCGTGGGCAGATGTCTCCGGAGTCGGTTACTGCGTAGGTGTTGGGGACTGTGCGCAGGCAATCATCGCACCCTTGCCGAAGCCAATATACCTCCGGGAAGGACTCGACGTGTTGTGGTGCGCGTGTAATGCCGAGAAAGGGACTCTTCTACACACGGAGAACGGAGCTTTGGCTCTCGCGCTGCGCCTTGGCCATTGCCGGGCTTTGCCTTGGGCTATTGCCATTGCCATTTTCTTTGATAAAAACAAAACAGCGCAAAGACAAGGACGAAGTAGAAGGAACAACAGGACACAGCGCTGACTTTCAACTGAAGATTTATTCGTGTAGGCGTCTGTTATAAAGAGCAAACATTCCACCCGAAAAAATCAAGGAAAAAACACAAAAGATATATAACACGTCACGTTTTCAATATAACACTGTCACTGCTTTGCCCTCATCGGTCTAAGAACTGTCGCTCCTTATTCGAAAGTACGAGTGACGGGGCACTAATGGCAAATTCAGGTGGTCAATCGCCGGCGAGACCGAGCCGGCGGAACCGGCAACCAGACAACGCGCCGGCGGCACACCACGTGACCCTCAGCACCCGAACACGAAATGCCAGACGCTTCGCCTCTTGCCCGCGCGACACCGCTAGCGAGAGGCTGTCGCCGCCGTCACCCATGTCCCAACGGCTTGGCTTGACTCGAGTAGTGGCTGCTGAAGCGACTTCGGATCAGTTTCGTTCTTTCGGTCATTCTTTCTCAGTGACCTTCTCTCCCATTTTGGAAGTGACGACACCGGATACAGTTTGGCGCCTGCTCGCCCGGCCGTTTGGACCTCGGGCGGAAAAAGTGCCGGAAAGTTGCCGGTGCTTGCCGGAGAACCACCACCCGAACGGTGCGCGCTGGCCGGAAACTGACCACGCGAGCACTATTGCCGGTTTTCCTGCAAAATAAGTTGCCGACGACTGACCACCCGAATTCGCCATAACACAGTCAGGACCCAGTCGTGCAATATCACGTGCTTCTATTATTTCCCGCGTCACTCTGTCCTTATTTTTAGAAACCACTTGGCATCTCTCGAAGGCAGGAATGCACCCGCAATCTCTGCAGTGCACGCCTAAGTGCCCTGACACGACTTTAAAAACGTTGTATCGATGTTCTCTGAGTCGATCGTTTAAGCATCTTCCCGTTTGTCCTATATATCGACGGCCGCAAGATAAAGGAATCGAATAGACCACTCCTTGCACGCAAGAAACGAACTGATTTTGGTGTTTCTTAGTGCACACGATCTTGTGCACGATTTAACAAGTAAGGACAGAGTGACGCGGGAAATAATAGAAGCACGTGATATTGCGCGACTGGGTCCTGACTGTGTTAGTGCCCCGTCACTCGTACTTTCGGATAAGGAGCGGCAGTTCTTAGAACGATGAGGGCAAAGCAGTGACAGTGTTATATTGAAAACGTGACATGTTATATATCTTTTGTGTTTTTCCTTGATTTTTTCGGGTGGAATGTTTGATATTTATAACAGACGCCTACACGAATAAATCTTCAGTTGAAAGTCAGCGCTGTGTCCTGTTGTTCCTTCTACTTCGTCCTTGTCTTTGCGCTGTTTTGTTTTTATCATGTCTACTTACCAACTAGCCCAAACTTCTACGTTAATCCTTTTTCTTTGTTTATTTATTGTTCACATTTATTGAAACACCTTGGGAAACCCTTCGGACGTTTTCTCGATCCTTCCGCCGCCCTCAGCACTCGATGGCCCGCCGGCTCGCCATCGCGTGTCAAGCGCGCGACGGCAGGTCGGCGGGGCTCATGACCGACGGTACCCATTTTATTGACATATCTTTATTAAGAAAAAGAAGAGAGACGGCACTGGCAATAGATCAAGGCAAAGCTCGTCCATGGCCGCGGTGCAGCGCTAGAGCCAAACCTGTGTTGTGCGTGTGTAGAAGAGTCCCTTTCACGCCAATGCACGCGCACCAGAACACGGCGAGTCCTTCCCAGAGGTATATTGGCCTCGGCAGAGGGGCTATGATTGCCTGCTCACAGTCCCCTACAAGTACTCCAAAACCGACTCCGGAGGCATCTGCCCATGCGCTGTCGGGTAGCGGGTGAAGGTGGAGCGGTGGGCAGTGCGGCAAAGTCGACCAAACACGCAGAAGAAAGGGAAGTCAATTGGGTGAAAGAGGAATTTGGTCTGAAACTGTGTCAAAGAGGTGGACGAAGAAGAAAAATCCAGAGCCATAAAGAGAAGTGTAAAATGCCAAGTAGACCGCGGCCCGTATAATAAATATAATATAATATAGTATAAGCACACCCGACCGGACATTGGGAGGCCCAAAGTTCAAAACCTAGCTCCGCCGTTTATTTTGGCTTTCGGCGGTTTCGTACAGACATAGATTCATTCGATGATGTACTGTTCATTCATCTGCATATTTTCGAATATATATATATATATGTATATACGTCCACACTTTATTTTCATTTTTGCGTCCGCACCTTTTTATTTTTTTTATATATAAATGCACCATTTTTCTAGCGTCACAGAATCGGCCAGCGAGAGACGTGCGCTTCGATAACCATAGGCAATTGCTTTCAGATAGCAAACATGACGTAGGTGTAACATGGCACAACATCGAAGACTAGTGAAAGGAACGAACAACACATAACATATTTCTACAGCTTTCTGTGTTGTTATTGTGTTGTTCGTTCCTCTCCTTAGTCTTCCTTGTTTAGGGCTATTGCATTTACATTATGTTTGACTTTCACCAACTAGCCCAGCTCTCAATTTTATTACTTTATTCCACTTAGCAGTATTTTACTTAGAAGTATTTTACGATTTATGTTAAGGAAAACATCTCGTACCACGTTGTTAAAGAATTTTCAGTTATTAATTCTTATGTTGAATGTTTGGTTCTGTGTATAGGAAAGGCAGTGATTGTTGTTATATATAGACCACCAACAGGAGATAAAGGTGACATTTTTTAATTTTTTGGAAAACTTGGTTATTTTTCTTGATACCTACCAACTACCATTTATTATCATGGGTGACGTAAACATTGACATGAACTTGAAAAATACTGCCGCCGCAGAGCCGTCTGATATTATAACGTCCTTCGGATGTACAAATACGATAGCACTACCCACCAGGATTTCTTCAGGGTGTGCATCTTTACTCGACTTGTGTATAACAAATATACACGACACTGACTTCAGTTCTGGGTTTCTTTCCAGTGATATTAGTGACCACCTTCCTATATTCCTTTTAACTTCCTTGTCAAAAAAAGAAAAAAAGACTGAACAAACAAAATACTTTTTTTTACCTCAAAATAAATGAACAAACTCTCTACCACTTTTCTGCCTTGAGTGACAGTGCCGACTGCAGCAGCGTTTATGAAGAAGCGAATCCTGATTTGGCATATAATCACTTCTCAAAGATCTTTAAAATATGCTATGACAATGCATTCCCCCTTATACAATCCAAAAATAAAAAGCAGAAAGTGAGAAAGCCATGGATAACGGAATGTCTTTATAAAATAATAAATGAAAAAAATATGTACCATGACTTCATCAAAACACGTGACCAGCAACTTCTGATTTGGCTTTAAAAAATAAATAAATAAATTAACAGCCGATATAAAAAAAGCAAAACGTGAGTATCATCAGAATATGTTCAACAATATAAGAAACGAGCCGAGAATGATATGGAACGCAGTGAATGATATCACAAATAGGAAATCTTCTTTCGCGTGTATAGATGAAAGTATTATCGATAACAAGAAGTTTAAAGTGAAAGATCTTGCAAATATTATTAATGCACATTTTGTCAGTGTGGGTGAAAGTGAAGGAAATGACGCGGGCGATTTCGTCGTTGACGGAACAACGCCTTTGCTGAATTCTATAATGTTTAAGCCAACTACGCCGATCGAAATTGAAATGCTAATTAAAACATTAAAAAATAACGTTGCCGCCGGTATTGACGGTTTTAAATCGGTTCCAGTGAAACGTGTCTCACAATCACTTAGTCACATTCTGTCATACATAACAAATAGGATGCTACAAACAGGAATATTTCCGAACGCGTTAAAAACTGCTAGAATTAGCCCAATATTTAGAGGCGGGAAAAAATAGTTTGTACAACTATCGACCGATTTCCATTCTGCCAATTTTTTCCAAAATATTTGAAAATGTAATTTATACTAGATTAGAGGCATTTTTTGTAAGTATAATGTAATAAATGAGGCACAATATGGATTTCAAAAGCAAAAATCTACAGAACAAGCCCTACTTCACATAAAAGACAAAATTATCAGGAATATTGAAGATAACTTTTATACATTAGGTTTGTTTTTAGACTTTACAAAGGCTTTCGATACAGTACAGCACAATATCTTACTGATGAAGCTTCAATATTATGGGATACGTGGCGTGGCATTAAAACTAATTGAAAGTTATTTAAAGAATCGATATCAATATGTGCATTTAGATCAATCAGACTCCGATAAGTTAGAAGTACGACACGGAGTGCCGCAGGAATCCATTCTAGGCCCTCTGTTATTTCTTATCTATGTAAATGATATGGCAAACATGCAGGATTCCCCAGAACTAATTATGTACGCAGATGACACGAACGCGTTCTTTAAAGCACGGTCTAAAGATACATTACAAATATTGGCCAACGAATATTTCGAGAAGCTGGCTAACTGGCTTAAACGTAACAAATTACAACTTAATGCTAAAAAAACTAAATACATAATATTTCGTCCAATTAACAAGCAAGACAAAACTTCTATATTTATTAATTTTGATGGAATACCTTTAGAGCAGGTCAAAGATAAAAAATTCCTAGAGCACATGGTTCAATGAAGACTTCAACTGGTCGACGCATATACAGAAACTTTGTTCTGAACTATCTAAATCAATAGGATGTATATATAGAATTCATAAACCACTACCTCCATGGTTAAAAAAGGAATTATATTATTCTTTATGTTACTCAAAAATATCATACGGTGCATTGGTATGGGGTACCACAACTATGACGAACTATAATAAAATAATAGTCCTTCAAAAACGAATACTTCGCATGCTCGACAATTTTCAGGGTAACTGGCGAGACTTGCGTACGGACCCACTGTTTGAAAAATACACTATGCTAAAGGCTAATAAAATATATTACTTTAAATTACTTCAGCTTATCCAAAAAGAGAAGCTATACCTAATCCCGAAGAATGTTAGCTCAGAACATGCACTGAGAAAAAATATCTGGAAAAAACCCAAAGTAAGAACCAATTATGGCAAGAAACAATGGGATTATCAAGTTTTCTCCTTGTTAAACAAAATTGAAGAAAAGGTAAACTTTCAGTGTTCCTTTCAGATTTTCAAGAGAAATATTAAAGAACTCCTGGTGGAGAGTGATATCGTTTATGAATAAGGAACATAATGTGAAAAAGTGACACGTAATAGTGCACAGTCGATAATGCCTTAGGAATGAATATCTTATCCTCAGATATGTGGCAGTCATTCCCCGTGGCAGGAGCGAGACCAGCACAAAAATTAACAAGTTAATATAAGGCATTGTAGCCGCGCAGGTTCCGACTTGCTCAGTGCAATCGCCTTTTGTTTATTGAAACATCCATCTGTCCCATCGATTGCTGTACCGCTCAAAGCTTGCCGCTTAATATCAAACCAGACATTGCTGAGACGTCATTATATGCCTTCGTCTTTCATTACATGCCAATCATTGTATGTTGTAATCACTTTCTTGACCTATAAAATTTGTTTTCTGTACGCAGAGTACGAAAAGCACTAACATTACGCATAATGCCCTCTGTTGTGATAGCGCGCTTTATTATATTATTGAAGTAAAGGTACATAATATTTAGTTTCATTAAATTTCATGGCATATTTCGTAAACATTTCAAGTATTTGGAGAAGTTGAAGGGCGCGCAGTCAACACTAACATAAAGTCGTTTCGCCTTAGCTATACCAATCCAATCCAAACTTTGTGTATGCACTCGGACCCGTACCTCCATTCCGAACTTGGTCTGTATACACTCTCCGGGGTCGAACACTCGATCTGACTCATCTTCATTTCCTAATGGCCTCTGGTTCCGATGCCGGGTGCTCTTCGCCACATCGCATCCAGACGGTATTTAAGAAGGCTCCCTTCAGTAGTCTTCAGTAGTAGCAAGCAGGCGAAGCCGCCACGAGTGCTCTATAGGCAGACGAAAAAATCGCCTCCGCATGACGCGTCTTGACGCACTGATAGGGACGGAGCAAATATACCACGTGATTTCTAACAGGCTCGTGATTGGACCCGGGGGCCTGTAGCTTTGGGCTTTAGTCCATCGTAGGGTGAGGCGGGGTATAGCCCGAATTTTTTTTTTCAGAGCTTCAACGTTAGCTCATGACGCGCGCATGATCATAAGATTGAATTTATACGACGGCAGATCTGGACCCGATTCCTCTTTATTATCACTACGCTGCTGCGCCTGACTGCCACCGAACGCCTCCGTGTGTCACGTCACGGCAGAACCACTGCCGGTTGCCCGAAGACCTACGCGCAGCGGAGGCACCGGCACTTCCCTACAAATTGACAAACTGCCCCCCCCCCCCCGCTCTCCCTCCTCGGCGAAGTGGTTCCATCCAAGGAAACACCAGACGGCAGTTAAAAACAAGCAAACATTCGAAGAGCAATGCGCGTGATTTCTGTAGCATTGTTAACTAATAATAATAGTAATAATAATAATATGCTTCATTATTCTGTCCACAAACAGCTCAAGGCCTTTTGTGGGAACACAGCAAATGACGTCCAAAAAGGCAAGGTGAAAAAAGACAGAAGGTGGCACTGAAGGTAATACAAGCACAGACATCCCTATAGAGCACATTCGTCAGACACCAATCACTAAAATAATATACTTTGATTGTCTCGCTGAAAAGTTAATGTTTCGCTAGATAAATCTAGGTGCAAACAGTCCAACATATTAAAATTAAGCTGCATATTGATTTATGGTGAAACGCTAAAAAAGTGTGCCTGGGTAAAACGGCTACGGTCTCGGCTAGACCGTGAATGGACATGAAAACATACCGCACTCAGCAGAGCGTTTGTTGTCTACAGTCTCAGTGAAAACTTTGTGAAAAACATATAGTCACGAAAACGTCATCTGCCTAAGATAAAATTTAAACAAAAGTTTTTCGAACGTCCCTTTGTTACCAAATTAAAAATAAATTCAAAATATCGATCAAAAATTATGCTGATGAAAACTTTTTGTACACGCTGGATAGGTCAAGGTGCCGCTTTGTTTATCACATTTCCTGACTACAGATGCGAACTCTAGTTTCAAGCATGCAAGGCAACAAAACAAACGAACGAAGCACGCGTAGAAAAAAAGTGCCTTGTCAACTGAGAAATCACTCCCAACGTTCGGAATGAGGCGTTGCAAGTGACTTACACATGATGAGTAAAATGTAATGCCCTATCTGTATAAACGCCTAGATAGCGGACAACACAAACTCGTGTTGGTGACAGCGCCATCGAGCATATAGCTGAAAACAAACGGCGCTCGTTTCCTGCAATGACCCATTACACGTGTTTTGTCTCCATTTGGAGAGATAATACTTGCAAGGCAACCGCGTAGCTATTTTATTCGCGTCATTCTGGGGTAGTATGCAATCAGAATATGAAATAACATGACGAAACAACTTCATATCGTCGGCAAATAAAATCGCTTTCGCATTTCGAATGGAAGATACAATATCATTTACGAAAACAAGATATAGCACCGGGCCTACATTTCTCCCCTGGGGTACACCTGAAGCCAACACAATGTCATCAGACATAGCTCCTGATACACCAACACAATTTGTACGATCATAAAGATAACTTTTGAACCAGCAGCAATACGTCGAACAGAGCTCGTATTCATCAAGTTCACGCAAAAGCCTATCAGTGGCTAACCCTGTCAAACGCCTTCGACATGTCCAAGTAGATAACGTCAACTTCTTTGTTACAATGAACAAATCGAACCGCACAATCCATGAATATGCGCATATTTGTTTGATTTACCCTGAAAACCACCGTGCTGCTCGTAAACAAATCTTCTGGTGACAATAATACTCGTTTCATTGTCAGCATTAGCACAAGGACGCAATGTTAGTGTCAAGACGTGCATCGCTAGAAACAATTGTAGCCGATAGAACAGGAAAAAAAACATGAAGTCCTTTGAATATCTTCTTTTTACAAGTAACGACAACCAATACAAACGACAAAGCACACATTCCGCTGGAAGACAATGGCGTCATTCAAGTCAGTCTCCTGCTGTGCGCCGCCATTCGCTTCCTAAAACCTGTACTGTCACGCAGTCGGCGCTTCAAAGAATGTCGCTACTTGTAAAAAGCTCTTATCTAGGAACTTCATGAGAAATCTAGACAATATCGCCGCATGGCGATAGTTTCTGAGAATGGCGCGGGCATCTGGCTTGAAAATTGGAACTATGACAGAGCGCTTCCACTGACGAGGGAATATGTCAGATTACAACGAAGTTAAAGTATGTAATAACACCAGGGAGACAAGACCATCACAGCCTTTTACAATAAAGTTGGATACTACGTCTGGGCTAGCAGACGACTTCGACTTCTCGCCACTAATGCTTGCCTTTATCTCAAGTTTAGCCAATGGTTCACACTGCAAGAAATCATACATATCTGTGCAGTTTGTAACTGAATTCGTATAGTTCCGGGCAAAAAAAAAAACAGACCTAAATGCTGGTCAAACATGTTGGCAACTTTGCTTGGATCCGACGTCCAGCAGGAAGAATCCGTAAAAAAAACAGCATCACAGCGCTTTTTTTTTTTATTTGGCACAACTTTATGGAACTTTTTGTGGTTCGAGTTTATAGCGGACCTAGTGCGATGTAAGCTCTTAAACAGCTACTTCGCTCTAGAGAGCGGCATTCACTGAACTTTAAGTATCACCTTTCGAATTGTGAATTAAAAAAACAAAACAACATGTGATGGCACAATTTCAACCGCAAACAGCACTCAACTCCCATGAACCCCACGAGGGGTATTTAAATGGCCGTGAAACGCGCTTCGGTATAAACGTCTTCATGTTGTCCGACACTACTCTCGTAAATTCCTGCGTCGCCATGTGCATTGTGTGCTGACTTTTTGCGTGAAAACCACAAATATTTAACCGCGCACCTCGCTTGTAAAGGTACGAATCCAGGCACCGCTTCGATGAAAAGCAAAACGAAACAAGCTATCGATCAGAGCAAGGATAATGTAAGGGTAAGTTGCTATTAAGGAAAAGGAAACCAATGACCTAACCGGCACGATTAGTCGCTTCGTATGAGGGAAATTGACAAAATACAGAAAAACATATTAATTAAAATGAAATAAGAAATCTAACTCATCATTCAATGAAGGTTAGTGCCCATCATACTCCACATTTCATCTGGAAACAAATGCGCGTCTGCAAAATAAAGAAAGACGAGTATGTTCAGTTGTTTTGACAGTCTTTGTCAAGGATATTATGTGCTTTACTAAAGTGAACAAGGTAACATTTCCAACATTGTTGTGAGGGATCAAAATGTCGACCCACTTTGACACTTCAACTTGGGACCTGCATGGCATACCACAAAAAATATTAATAAACATAATTAAAAAAAACTTATGATGAGTAACTTAAGGTCAGTGCCCATCGAAGCTGCATTCGCCATCTGAAAACGGATGTGCCCACAAATGACAAAAAATAACACACGTGTTTAAGCGTTTTGAAAACCTTTATCAAGGACGTGACGTTATTTTTTTATATTTTTAATAACGAAAGGTTAACTTTCAACCAAAATTGCAAAAAGAAGAGGAGGTCGATGCTCTGCAGACGAAACATTGAATATATATTACTGAGGTTTCCTGAAGACATTCAAAGTTAATTCGTGTGCGTTGTTTACTCACACCTGAGCAAAAAGACAATTTTATACAACTTGTAAAAGTATTTGAAAGATAGACATCTACACATAGGTAAAGCAAATATTAAAAAGAAAATCCAAGCTTTATCAGGCTGACAAAAACTAGGTAAGCGCACAATGTGCTGTAGCCCTTGCAGGGAAGGAAGGAAAAGCGTATGGAGAGCACCACCTGCTGAACATTCGCTTTCATTCCTGAAACTCATCGTGAGATGGCGCTCCATGACTGGAAAGGCCGCGAAACCCGCCACCTCATTCACGCGCCGCGCGAATGAGCTCGCTCTTGCGTATTCCATTCCACCGAGGCTGGATATCTTCAGTCAGCAAAGACGAGACGTGTCCTCGACTGTTCATTTTCTTTTCCTGCCTCAGTCTCGGGCTAAGTACAAAATGGTCAGCAAAGCACTGGGCCCCTAATATCGTGGTAGATAATTTTGAATCCTACTGGGGGACTGAAGTATATTTACATTGATCCCTTTAGGCGTTACGCTTTTCGGTGTCGCTCCTTCGCTACAACTGGCCTCTACAACCGGCTGTTACAACCAAACGCTACAGAAATCCATGGAAATCGGCTGATAAAGCACATGCTGCGATAAAAAGAATTATACACATATGGTAATTTTATAAGAAATGTAATCTAAAAGAGTATTGTGACAGTGAAATGTTTCAATATGATAGAATTCCTTAGCTCCCCCCCCCTCTCCCGATTTCCTGGACCTTTCTGGCCTCCTAATGCGCAGTAGGCTTCCCCGCTAAATTTAGCGGAAACGGCACGTGACCTGACATCATGGGACCTGATGACAAACTCAGTTTCCCCGCTAATTTTAGCGAAAAATGCCGTCGTGGGACCTTTGCACCAAGTCAGTTTCCCCGCTAAATTTGGTGGGAAAACAATGTCACGTGACCGTCACGGGACCTACAACAAATTCAGTTTCCCCGCTAAATTTAGCGGAAAAATTGACACCACGTGACCTATGCACCAATCCAGTTTCCCCGCTATATTCGGTGGGAAAATTGATGTCACGCCACGTGCCGTCCGAAGACCAATTATTTGTCATATCTTCAGTGAGATCACGTTTCGCTTATTTCTAAATTCGATACCATCCAACAAGTTAGAGACTACAAGTTGTCAAGTGCTTAGATTTTTTCTGATGACCAAATATTCTGAACTTCGAACAAACCCACTGGACACATTTTCCGGTGGTCTCTCAGACTGCGGATCGCCACAATATAGTGAGCTTGCTTGAGAAATGACGAGGCTATAAATAAAAATTACACTCACGATACAACTTTGTTGGTTGGCATGGCCAACATCATATTGGATCTAAAATGAAATAAAAGCGGACAAATACAACTTATTATTATTGCAGAAAAATAGACGAATAATATTGATAGGTATAAATAGAAATCAAAATATTGTATATCTTATGTGACAAAGTGAATCGCAAACTAAATTGTATGCGTCGATATGCTGTTTATAAGAAGTGGTTTTCTTTTAAGTGCTGATTTTAGTTTAAACGGGTTTGGTATAAAAATAAGATAGTTTTGTTTAACACATATTCACACTGCAGTGAAATACATATATACTCCCGTGCCATTTTCAAACGTGTGCACCTATTACTTTATAATACTGAACGGATGTGTTTTAAACATAACAGAAGTTTCGAAGGACACTTCCAGAGCCGAGTAGTTCGTGGACAAAATTCAGTTTATTGTTTGTCTAGTCTTTGTAAAAATTCATATGTGACCTCAAAATGTATTCCTCTGAGAGGTCAAAACCCTAAATGTTTGTTAGTTTTGTATATCACCGTTATTCCAGGTTTACCAACCCTATATTCAAAAAAATAAAAAAAATTGAAGAAAGAAAGTGCGCACTAGAGTTTGCTTATAAAACGGAACGTTATTACTTCCAACACTCAAAGCACAGACATCCTTTGTAAACGTCTCACATCATGGCAGCAATGGTAATTGCGTTCCAGGCCGTCACTACATTTTTTACTCTCCTTTGCTCCGGAGCCAACTCGCCTTACCATGAGCTGAATCCAGCCCTGGGAAAGTACCAGAACCCTTCTCACGTATGTATACTGGCAACAATGTGACACAAGTTTTTTGGGCACTTTTATGCCCAAAGTCATAGGCGCAGTTCAAAGGCCTACTGAAATAGTGCTAATAAAAAACATACATGATTTCCAAGCGCACGCGTATGGACACGGGCAGAGCCACGAGGAGCTGTTCCGACGGCTGCCTAGAGGAGGTTGTACTGAAAGCATTTACACTAACTATTGTAGAGGTTAATTAAGAGTTTCTTCGTATATACTCCCAGCGATTCTCTTAGAACACCAATCCTACAGATTGTGTCAATATTCCGATTCCACAATAGCGTTTTCTTATAAAACCTAAAGCAACACCCACAGAAGCGAGCTTCGCGGGTGTTGCTTCTCCGCAGATGAACGGTGCACGGAATGAAGCATGTTCAACGGGACTTCCCAGCCGCGATGAACACTTAAAAAAGTACGATTGTCGCTCTCGCTTGCATAGGCGAAAAGCAAACTTTCAAAGTACGATTCTGCGCACGCGTGCGCCAGATGTTGTTAAAAAGAAACGAAAACTTTTTGGAATGTTACAGTAAAATATTAAAAATTAATCTGCGCCTATTCTGCAGCAATGTATTTTAAACAGATCTGTCCTGACAACCTGGATTCATAATTAGTGATAACGTTTTTTTTTTCAAGTTCAGGATTGATGAAATTATATTTGTGTATAGCAAGTGTTTTCTAAAATCGGAATGAGCAGGCATAGCGGGTGTCTTTATAAAATTTATTTTATGTAAAATTCGTTGTTTACTTTGCACCTTCAAAGGCCGACGACCAGACTCGATATTCTGCAAGGCGAAAATCCTCCTCACCATGATGGAGGAAAAACAGCAAGGGTGGACAGGGTACAAGGGGGAGGAGACGAGGGAAAAGTGGAAAGCTCGAACTGGTTGTCGGCCTTTAAGTGTGGTCTCCAAGGCCACAGTTCATAAAATACAGTTTAATAAAATTAACTCAGTTGAAGAGTGTACCTGTGGAAGCTTGCGAACTTGAGAGCTTCCCCTGTTGTTGCCGTTGCGGGAGGAAAGTGCCACTGTAAAGCAGTTCAGTACTGGTTCTTTATCTCTCACACCCTCTCTTTTTGTATGAACAGAAAATAAAGAAACTTCAAACTTTAAACCTTCAAGAGCTCCACTGAAGTTTTGTTAAAGGCCGACGAACAACCTCGGTTTTCTGCAGAGAAGATAATCCCACTAGCGTTCACCTTCTCCTTAGCTGCGAGGGGAGCCAAGCTGGAGCAAGGTAACGAGGAGGATATAGAAAACGGGGAGGTGGGCAAAAGTGGAAAGCGCGAAGTGTAACGTCGTCCTTTTAAGCATGATGCAGCAGTGGTGAATGGCTTGGACAATCTATGCGATATTCCATTCAAAAATATTCAGCCAAAACCATTATTTACTTCAAATTCTCTTCGAAATCAAAATCCATTATTCTCGCATACCCACCAGAAAAGTCATTGGTTTGTTAATGCATAGAATGCTTGTATAATGAAACCCCTATCTCAGATATATGTCCTTCCGTCCGGCCGTTGGTCCGTTCGAAGACTCCAGCGCTTAATTAACCGGGGAACTAAATATAGCGCATTTTCACCAGTTGACGTCTCGTGGCACAGTCTCACCTGAAACCGTCACGTCACAACGTCACGTGATGCCATGGCTTACACCTGTGACCTAGTTACGTGATTCTGTGTCAGGTATCGCGACGTCACATGACACGCCAACTTGACATTGTGAATTCACCCCACGTGATTACATGGCAGATATGTCAAATGTTGCTAAATAATAAACATTTATCTTCCTCACTGTCCGAAGCATGTGCTTAATGCCTTCCCAGCGAACTCAAACAATCACTCCTCATAATGTAGTCCATGCATTATACGAGTTTGTAGGCAAAGTGTTTCTGCCAATCTGCCTAATTTCTGTCAGTCTAGCCACTTAGGAGCGCAAGCGGTATTGCTGTA
This sequence comes from Ixodes ricinus, assembly GCA_037355805.1. NCBI lineage: Eukaryota > Metazoa > Arthropoda > Arachnida > Ixodida > Ixodidae > Ixodes > Ixodes ricinus. The sequence continues at coordinate 7,537 of JAZHYW010040311.1, read as the reverse complement.
CATGGCTACGTGCACACGGTGGAAAAAAGCCTCGAGGTTCACCTAAGCAATTCTTACGAGTTGTGAATGCGAAAGCACGCACGCAGCTCGTCGCTCCCTTCTTTAATCTGCGGCGTACAACGTACTGACCTTGGGCGTGGAGCGGTGGAGCCGCTGCCTCGCGGACACGCAGCACCATCGGGTGAGCGATCGTTCAAACTGTCGTGTGCATTGCGGCGCGAGGAAGGAACAGACAGCAACGTAGTTCCCAGCAGAACGTACCCGTTGGTTTATTCCATGCGCCGTATATATTACAACGCGCCGTACAACCGATAAGAGGCGAGCGAACGCGGTGATCAGTGGTTACACAACAGTGTGATAACACAGTCAGGACGCGCGCCAGCCTCGTCGGCGCGCGCCACCCAATGGGACCGAAGTGTAAAAGGTGCCGTTGGCTAGCTTTGCGCGTCGTTTCATTAAGGTGCCGTTTTGCATGGTTTCAAAGCTGATGACGTCGGCTCGCTCCAAGAGACAGTTAATGCTTTCGTAATAAAAAAGAATGGGTGCTGTTTTTAACTGTTACACTTTGGCATTTGGAAATGATACCGGTCTCCCTATTGCATTTTATGAAGTGATTAATACAAAACCAATATTTTGTGTTTTGATTACGCTGGGATGCACTACACTCGGGGAAGTTTCTGGGAATGCAGAGTTCGAACATAATTTTTGAGTAGTACTTCATAAAATTATATTTGTCTCTGAACTGCGATAACTTTGGCGTAATAAAGTTCGCAGGTGTTTTGGTGCAAAGGACATTTCATTTATTCCTCCTCAATAATGTTCCACGCTTTCCATTTTTCGATTCATCCATGCAGTGCCTGCCCCTCAAGGAAACGTGGTACTCGCTATACAGGAACTATGATTCGGACCCTTTTTTCGGCGGTACGGCCAAATGTGGCCGATTTGAAATTCCGAGCCCCGCCGTAAACGGCACCTACCAAATGTTTGCGCAATATGGAGAAACCTCCGAGTAAGTTTATAATATCTGTTTTTTTGTTTGTTTTTTACAACGATAGTTATGGCCTGGTCTCCCAACCCGAAATCAGGTAGTACTTCCGTCGTCAATATCGCCAAGGGCTTGAAGAACAATATCCCCGAAAAATCCTTCGGTTTACTCAGAACTAGATTATGGGCCTGCTGATCGTGAAACGAGAGATCACAGTCATACGCAAAGGTACTCACACAGTCACAGAGTAAATAGTGATACGATTATTGAATACTATTGAATAAATAGAGCAAAAAAGACGGAGAAGCAACATAAAACAAGCGAACACGCTGCTCTGCCGAGGTGCGTTAATCTACTCTTCCTTGTCCATACCTTTTGCGATCCTATGCAAAAAAAAATTCAGGCAGTCAATAGCAATTCAATTCTTCTTTTAACGACTCTTTCAATATCCTACCCAGTCACGTCGTATCGAGAGTTAATAGACTTTCTACAAACTTTCTTTCAACCGAATTCTATAGAGTAGATACAATATAAATACTATTATAATTTCTAACACATCCTCTCAACAGAATTCACCATATTTTCCTAAAATTTTTATGGACTAGAATTCATAGAATAATAAGATGCAGTGCGGAGAAGCGACATCCCATCCAGTTGGAGCCTCCTTGCGGGGTTGCTTTTTTCGTGTCAAATAATTATTGCGTCTTGCAATATTTATAGTTGTAGGTGCAGTTTACCGACCCCTATATACCAAACTTCGTGTAAATTCCGTACTTAAAAAAGCAACATACTTGTAATCTTTTTATCTTCTGGGATGGTCCTCGTCTCAGGTGACTACCTTTCAAGCAGATATCTACATAAAGCGTTGCTACTAACGAGTTACTTCTACCTATATATATTTTCGGGTAACGATTAATGTACTTAGTTACTTTTCTAGAAAAGGAGCAAGTAACGTACTTACATAAACATGAGGAAGATACACAAAAAGGGGGACGGACAACGAAGACTTCCATCTTTTTGTGTATCTTCCTCATGTTTATGTACCGTTACCAACACGCTCGTTTTGTACCTAACGTACTTAGTTACGTTTAAGGCCAAGCAGCGAGTAATGGTATTTCGTTACTTTTGAGGAATAACGTGTTAAACACCGTTTAAATAGCCTTGTTTTATTTTAACCTTAGTATGCGTCTGTTGCGACAATGGCAGCTGAGCATCCCGAAAACAACTAACAGTATGACCATGTAGTAACGTTTATTGGTGAACATGTCTGTCGAACTGCTGGGAATGTCCGCCACCCAGCACAATAAGGTTTGTTGGTCGAATCTTTTAGGATATTGTACAGGCCCAATTTAAAACCGGAGGTTGAAAACACGCGAAGGCACACAAACCTTTGTCAACATCGGACTATAGAGCAGAAAAACAAGAGAGAGCTAGGGGAATTCCAGATTCACCAGCTCTTCCTGAAGTGCCAACTGCTGTTCCTTCATGTGCGTCAGCAGAACTACTCTTCAGCATCGGCAAAGATGCTTAATTCCATTGCATCTATTCAACTGTAGGACCCATTTCCTGGTCTTGCAGAAGGAAGGGTAAGAAGCCACAGTTTAAATACGAAAAAAATACAAGAAAACAATGAGAAAGAGGATGGTGCAAATGTTAAATGGCGATAACAAGTTAACAAATCACTATACAATATTGTTGCTCGTTCTTTTGATCCAAGGAAACACTGAGGGGCTCACAAAAATTCGAGGTGTTAATTCTTATTAACATGTCCTTGGGTAATGAATTCCAACCGTCAATGCCAATGGGTAGCATGGAATTTCCTAAAAACACAAGAATGAAGGGTGGATGAATTTGATTTTACACACATTGTGAGCCCTGGTGGAAACTCGATCTGGGGCGCTGAGAAGGGCTATTTTCATCTGCTGATTCTGATAATATATTTCATGAAAGAGGATAAGTCGGGACAGCCTTCGACGAAAAGAAAGTGTGTGGAGACCAGCCCGAACACGAAGGGAAGTGACGCTGGTGTTGGGAAAATAGTAGGAGAAAATTAACCTTAGTGCTCTGTTTTTTTAATTTTTCTAGTTTGTTAGAAATAATTTTAAATAGTGAGCAAATATATCATCTGTATTCTAGTTGGGACGGAACCAGGGTTGTATTATAAACCCAGGTAGCACGCCAGAGAAATGCCCAACTTGGGCAACGGTCTGGCAAACGTAAGGGCACACCTTTGGCCCAGTTAGGTTTTGCACCATGGCGTTCATCAGTGCAAAAGTACAAGGGCATACCAAAGTTTGGCTCTTCTCTGGTTCACCGCAGGAGTGCCATGTAGTGCCGTACTTGAACCACAACTGCCGGTGCAAAGCCTAATTTGTGTATTTCGGACATGCCAAAGTTTGGCTTTTCTCTGGTCCGCCACAAGAGTGCCGATGTAAGTGCCATACTGGAGCCATAACTGCCAAAGCAACGCCAAATTTGGGTATTTCAGATAAGCCAAAGTTTGGCTTTTCTCTGGTCCACCACAGTTGCTCCAAAGTAAGTCCCAGACTTGAGCCATAACTGCCGAAGTAAATCCTAATTTGAGAATTCGGGGCATGCCGAAGTTTGGCTCTATTCTGGCTAGCCACTGGAGTGCCAGAGAAGTGCCAAAGAAAGCCCAGAGGTCTTCGGAAGTTGGAAATTTCTCTGGTGTGGCACAGAAGTGCTCTTTCACGCGCTCCAGAACAAAGTTTAATATAAGTAAGTGATGGAAGCACGATGGTCAGATCTCACCATCTGTGTTCCCTAGCAGCAAGGCGATACTTGGCAGTGTAGGGCCAGTACCGGCTGAAAGTCGGTTCCAATATCGCTCAAATGTCTCATTTTGCACCACCGTTCAATATCCGGCAGGTATTGCCATACAGACATTTTGCTCCGGTCTAGTGTTCGCGCAATATTAAGCGAAAACTCTGTGATGCGTCTGCTCCGTATTGGCCGGACATCATGCAAGTCTGATTTGTATAGGACGTTGCATATCATTTGTCGCATTTCAATAACATACAGCTTAGGTGAACGTAGAATCATAGAGAAAATTCTTTTTCTCAGTTATCTTTTAATCCAGGAAACGTCACATTCTCAAAATTTCGCGTTCTGTCCCAACCGCTAGCGTCACATTCTCACGAAGTTTGAGCTTTCCCGGACGCATGGTTTATTTGCCCGGGTCGTTAAACAAGGTTTTCTTTTCTCTGGAAGTTCCTGTGCTATGTATGCGCACACCACGAATAACGCTGGTTATTTCTTGTGCTCTCTTCACAGGCAGGTACTCTTCAACCTCTCGTCATCTGAAGGATATGGTGCGAGTAATGTTGTAAATTTCTTAGAAACACCTGGTGAGTATTGTAGTAAATGGTCGTCGCCAAAAATGTTGTAAATTAAAATGAAATGCGGTCACCCGAGAAAGTAAAGAAGAGCAGTGCCTGCGTGGGCCTGCGGAAGAGACGAGGTTCTCACATGCCGAAGTGGTGATCGGCGAGGCCGGGGGTGAGGAGCCGCGGACGGAATGAGGCACGTCCGATGCGGCCGGTGGCTGAAGCGTAACTCTTTATTCAACGGTCAACAACGTGGGGTTGAAGCGCCACTGGGACGCAACCCTGATAACACGGGCGCAATGGTGGAACAGTGGCGTCATCTAAGTACCGTGTATAGAATTAGTAACAAATTGAAATACTACAAGTATGTGCTTAAGCATTGGTATGCAGAGTCAGTTGAATATTCACACTTTTGGTTAGAAAATATGGCTCTTAGAACAGTAGAACTGGAGGACGGAACTTGAACTAGCGAAAACACCTTTGATGACCACAAGCCGCAAAAATATCATACTGCCGAGTGCAAACGTGGCGGAGTTGGCAACCCCTCTGGCTTCCCCATTGAGGGACCCAGTTTGAACTCTGTCCTAGCTCCCAACGCCATCTAGAATAATCAAAGCGCGAGCACTAGCATCACAGTGAGAACAATAGCAGACAGAGGTTATGCACGAGTGTTGCGTAAGCCTTGAGCTGGGTCTCGCGTCGAGTCGATGCGCTGAATAACGCTCGGCGTAGAGCTCGGGCCCAATTGCTGAGTTATCTGAGTGTCATGTGGTTACGTCAGAGGTCAAAGCGGACGCGCCTCAGAAATAAAACACAACGAATAGCACAGCAACGCGGATGCATCGTCACGGAAGCCGTGAAGCTGGCGAGGGAGCCACGCCTGCTCACTGGAGGGGCGTGATGTCACCGCCGGAGCGCCGTGTGAAAAAGGAAGGCGTGGCGCGCTCCTTGTAGGAGTGCGCTGCGGGTAGGAATGCTCTCGCATTCCTACATGTAAACAGTCTTAAGTGTCTGCGTTTAATTTTTTTTGTCACTATTCTTTGCTAGCTTCTAATAAGTTCCAACCCATTCTCGGCTGTTAAGTCTGCTCTGCTTTAGAGCACTCCTGAATTTACCAGGCGTTTAAAACCAGCAGTTACACGCTGCTTAGGGACTGTTGGCCATTCGTCGCAGCCACAGAATGTACGGTTTCCTTTTTATTGTTTATTTTGTCGGTACAAGTTCCATTCATTAAATATTTATTTCTAGTTTTACACTCCTCCACTTACTTTTTATCACAATATTGGGATTTGTAATGATTGGGACCACCAATCTGGATCATCATGAAGCACAGAATACTGTGTACTTTACGTTGAGACTGCCTGCGTGAACCACCAGAAAGCATGGAGGAAGTTTAATACTGCGCTTAATCTTCAATTTGTACTCGGAAAATGCAAGCTTTATTGCACTACCAAGCACTCAGCGGGCACTGGCTGTATAGATCACCCAAGTGCACAAGGATAACCAGTTGTTCATCTTCGCTTAGTCGTTAGAAATAATAAGATGGTTTATATATGGTATGCTTCAATGGGCACGAAGTACCAGCGTCAACCAGGCGTACATTCGTTTTTCCGTCGAAAACGGCATGACAATTTATGTATGATACACCCTACGCCGTTCACATTGGTTGAACGGTTCTAAACACAACTAATAACTGATGCTCCTATGCAACGCATGTCAATGTGAACAAAAGTTACTTTGTAATATGCCATCTTGAAAATTATCCCGTGTCTACATTTCTGTAAGACACTTGTATAGCCACTCACTGCAATCGTCGGAAGGAGCACGGCGAACTACGAGCCTAAAGACATGTTTAGACCTGGAAAGAATATCTCCGACGCGACACTAAGCGTGGTGCTTAGCGCGCTGACTCTGAGTGTAACGTCGCGGATATAAGTTTTTTGACCAGATAATCTTTTTTGTTGCGTCATTCGCTTAGGTATCGCAAAAGATTGCAGTCAATGCTTCTTCGAGTGCTTTCCGGGAAGTTGTGAACCTCGAAATGTCTAAAACTTCACGGTGCCCCGAACTACCACATTTTAAGAAGAATACGATCTTAACACTCAAACCTATTTTCATTCACTGGTTTCAGAAGACGGTTCGGCAAAGGCGTACATTGCCTATTTCAATTGTGAGGAGTGTGCAATCTTCAGAAACAACTACATTAATGGTAAGGTTTTTCTTTTGGTGCTAAAAGTTCGTAATCTTCCTGGTGTTTTTCATACGGGTCAATTGTAATAAACTTGGGTCACTGAGATAGCTCAGGTTGGGAAAATTGTATTTATCTTGATATTTACTTTGTTTCTAAAACCTAGCCACTAGTTCTGAACCATACACTACAATGTCCAGTCAGGCACTTCATGCTGATTGCCTTCAGTAGTGACTTACAAAGTCAACCTCGATTATTAAAAAAAAGATAGAGTGAATGGATGTGACACTTGAGACACACAGAAATGCAAGCTAATGACGAAAAACTTGTACATACCTTAAAAGTATGATAAGAGCAAGAGCAATTAGATTTGATTAGGACTGACACGAGTTGAAATGAAATTGCTTGGTTGTACACATTTAAAAATTAGGTATATTGAGCGGTACAGCTCTTGAATTTAGTACTCGTCTAAGACACCGAGCACGAGCTACACTCCAAGAAGTAATTGTAAACATGTTACTGCTCAGGCACTAGCAGCACTAATAATACGGTGTTTTTAATCATTCTGTCTAATGAAAAGGGCCGGCGGTATCACCCTGCAATGCTAATGATGTGTGAGTGGTAGATAGACGTCTGCCTCTTCCGCCGCTCACACCTGCCAACCAAGACTAATGTGTCTTGCCCGTAGTATTGACCAGACTGATCGAAAACCAGGCGATAACTTGCATTTATAGCATACCTTGGGTGGTTTACATCCGGGCGCTTTTGGAAATGCTGAAGTATAATTACCAGGTGGTAGAGCCTCTTATAAACAGAGTTTTAGTGGGCCAAACTCGTAAAACGCGTACATTCTCGTGTATGTGTGCTCACCATCGTCTCTGAATGTTAACAGGACAGCAAACCCACAAATTGGAATGTTTTGTGTATTAAAAAAAAATTCTTATTTAATAAAGTTGAATAAGCGAACTAAAAGCTAAAGCGAGAACGAGCTGACTTAAATCTAACATAACATTATTA
>JAZHYW010040308.1:0-10993 GCA_037355805.1 Ixodes ricinus | reverse complement strand
AGTTGATGTCTCGCGGCACAGTCTCGTGAAACCGCGATGGCAGATCACGCGACGTCACAACGTCACGTGATGCCGCATGGCTCACACCTGTGACCTAGTTACGTGCATTCGGGTGTCAGGCATCGCGATCGCCCATCACGCACAACATGACGCAATTCACCCCACATGAGACACATGGCAGACAGGCTGAAATGCTTGCTCAATGACAAACATTGCTCATCCTCACTGTCCGAAACAACTGCTTAATGCCTTCCCAGCGAATTCAAACAAGCACTCCCTCATGCGAATGCATTCAATGCGTTATCCGAGTCACCGAGCAGCGCGGTCGCTGCCAATTATTCCTTTTTTCCGATCAGTCTAGCGCACTCAGGAGCGCGAGCGGTATTGCGCTGTAATGGCTACGTGCACACCGGTGGGGGAAAAAAGGCCCAGCAGGCACACAAGCACTTCTTGCGAGTTGCGAACGCAGCACGCACGCCGCTCTTCGCTCCTTCTTTAATCTGCGGCGTACAACGCGCTGACCTTGGGCGTGGAACGGTGGAGCCAGCTGCCTCGTGGACGCGCAGCGCCATCGGGTGAGCGATCGTTCAAACTGTCGTGTGCCTTGCGGCGCGAGGAAGGAACAGACAGCAACGTAGTTCCCAGCAGGACGAACCCCTTGGTTTATTCCATGCGCCGTATATATTGCCACGCGCCAAGTACAACCGATAAGAGGCGAGCGAACGCGGTGATCAGTGATAACACAACAGTGTGATAACACAGTCAGGATGACACCACACAAACTGACGCGCAGAGGCCAATAGAGCCTCGTCGACGCGCCAGCCAATGGGACCGAAGTGTAAAGGGTGCCGTTGGCTAGCTCTGCGCGTGGTTTCATTAAGGTGCCGTTTTGCATGGTTTCAAAGCTGATGACGTCGGCTCGCTCCATGAGGACAGTTAATGCTTTCGCATCAAAGAAGCAATGGGTGCCAAGCTGTGCACTGTTAGCACTTCCTGCACGTTGGAAATGATACCGTTACTCCTTTGTGGTATTTTATGGAAGTGATAGATACAGAAACCAATATCTTGGTGTTTCGATTGCGCTGGGATGCACCACACTCAGGGAAGATCCTTGGGGATGCAGAGTTCGAACATGCGCTTAGAGTAGGTACTCCATAAAATTATATTTGTCTCTGAATCCGCGATCAGCTTTGGCGGCAGAAATGTTCGCAGGTGTCTTGGTGCAAAGGTACATTCCATTGCCTCCTCCATGTCATTTCTACCGCTTTCGGTTTTTCTGATTCAATCCATGCAGTGCCTGCCCCTCAAGGAGACGTGGTACTCGCTATACAGGAACTATGAGACGGACCCTCTTTTTGGCGGTACGGCCAAGTGTGGCCGATTTGATATTCCGAGCCCCGCCGTAAACGGAACCTACCAAATGTCTGCGCAATATGGAGAAATACTCCGAGTAAGTTTATAATTATCTGGGGTTTTTTTTCGTTTACAGCGATAGGTGTGACCTGGTCTCCCAACCCGAAATTAGGTAGCGCATCCGTCGTCAGTTTCGCTAAAGGCTTAAAAATATATCCCGAAAATCTCTCAATTTTCTCAGGACTAGATTATGGGCCTTCTAATCGTGAATACGAGAGATCACAGTAACACGCAAAGGTACTCACAACAGTCACAGACTAAATAGGGATACAATTATTGAATGCTATTGAATTAAATAGCGCGAACGAAAACGGAGAAGCAACATAAAACAAGCGAACACGCTGCTGTGCCGGACGGTACGTTAATCTACTCTTCTTTGCCCATATCCTTCTGCACTCCTTACAAAGACAAAATTCAGGCAGTCGATAGCAATCCTGACTCCTCATTTTAACGACTCTTTCAACTTTCTACCCAGTCACGTCGTATCGACAATTTTTAATAGATTTTCTATAGACTTTCTTTCAATCGAAGTTTATAAAATGCAGATGATGTGCATGCAATAGAAGTTCTATCACCACTTCTCAATAGACTTTCTGTCACAAAAATACTATGGAATATTAAGATGCAGTGCGGGAGAAGCGACATCACATCCAGTTGGAGCCTCCTTCGGGAGGCTGCTTTTTCCGTGTCAAATAATTATCGCCTCTTGCAATATTATATAGTTGTAGGTGCAGTTTACCGACCCCTATAAACCAAACTTCCTATAAATTATGTACGAAAAAAAGCAACATACTTGTAATCTTTTTATCTTCTGGGATAGGTCCTCGTTCAGAGTGATTACCTTTCAAGCAGATATGTACATAGAGTGTTACTAGTAACGAGTTACTTCTACCTATTTACATTTTCGGGTAACGAGTGATGTACTTAGTTACTTTTCTAGAAAAGGAACCAGTAACATACTTAGTTACGTTTAAGGCCAAGCAGCGAGTAATAGTATTTCGTTACTTTTGAGGAGTAACGTGTTCAACACACGTTTAAATAGCCTTGTTTTAATTCTAACCTTAGTATGCGTCTATTGCGACAATGGCAGATGAGCATCCCGAAAACAACTAACAGTATGACAATATAACAACGTTTATTGCTGAACATGTCAATCGAACTGCTGGGAATGTCCTTCACTCAGCACAATAAGGTTTGTTGGTCGAACCTTTTAGGATATTGTACAGGCCGAATTTAAACCCGGAGGTTGAAAACACGGGAAGGCGGCACAAACCTTTGTCAACATCGGACTATAGAAGCAGAAAAACAACGGAGAGCTAGGGGAATCCTAGATTCACGAGCTCTTCCTGAAGTTCAAACTGCTGTTCCTTCGTGCGCGTCAGCAGAACGACTCTTCAGCGTCGGCAAAGATGCTTAATTTCATTCCATTTATTCATCTTGAAGACCCATTTCCGGTGTTGCACAAGGAAGGGTAAGAAGACACTGTTTAAATACAAGAAAATACAAGAAAACAAGAAGTAAGAGGATGGTCCAAATGTTAAATGGCCAGAACAAGTTAACAAACCACTCTACAATAATGTTGCTCGTTCATTTGATCCAAGGAAACACTGAGGAGCTCACAAAACTTCGAGGTGTTAATTCTTATTAAGATGTCCTTGGGTAATGAATTCCAACCGTCAATATCAATGGGTAGCACGAAATTTCCACAAAAAATAACAAGAATGAAGCATGGATGAATTTGATTTTACACACATTGTGAACCCTAGCGGAAACTCAATCTGGGGCGCTGAGAAGGGCCATTTTCATCTGCTGATTGTGATAATATATTTTATGAAGGAGGATAAGTCGGGACAGCCTTCGACGAAAAGAAAGTGTGTGGAGACCAGCCCGAACACTAGAGGGTTAGTGACGCTGATCTAGGAGAGTAGTAGAAGTAAATAAACCTTAGTGCCCAGTCTTTAATGTTTCTGGTTTGCTAGAGAGATAATTTCGAAATAGAAAACAAATCGATCATGTGTATTCTAGTTGGGACCAAAGCAGGCTTGTATAAGATATCCAGGTAGCACGCCAGAGAAATGCCCAACTTGGGCAAAGGTCTGGCAAACGTAAGGGCCTAACTTTGGCCCAGTTAGGTTTTGCACCATGGCGTTCATCAGTGCCAAAGTACGTTGCCTAACTATAGCCCTAGTTGGGCGATACTAGGGCATGCCAAAGTTTGGTTCTTCTCTGGTCCGCACAGTGCCAAGTAGTGCCACACTGAGCCAAACTGCCAAGCAACGCCAATTCGGGTATTTCGGATGCCAAAGTTAGTTTTCTCTGGTCCCACAAAGTGCCGAATGTCATACTGACCATGAAAGCAACGCCAAATTTGGGTATTTCGGATAAGCCAAAGTTTGGCTTTTCTCTGGTCCGCCACAGTTGTGCCAAAGTAAGTGCCAGACTTGAGCCATAACTGCCGAAGTAAATCCTAATTTGGAAATTCGGGGCATGCCGAAGTTTGGCTCTTCTCTGGCTAGCCACTGGAGTGCCAAAAAGTAAGTGCCAAAGAAAGCCCAGAGGCCTGCCGAAGTTTGGAATTTCTCTGGTGTGACACAGAAGTGCTCTTTCACGCGCTCCAGAAGAAAGTTTAATTTAAATAAGCGATGGAAACACGATGGTCAGATCTCACCATCTGCGTTCCCAAGCAGCACGGCGATACTTGGCAGTGTAGTGCCAGTACCGGCTGAAAGTCGGTTCCAATATCGCTCAAATGTCTAGTTTTGCACCACCGTTCAATATCCGGCAGGTATTGCCGTACAGTCGTTTTGCCCCGGTCTAGTGTTCGCGCAATATCAAGCGAATACTCTACGATGCGTCTGCTCCGTATTGGCCGGACGTCGTGCAAGTCTGTGTTGTATAGGACGTTGCATATTTGTCGCATTCATAACATACAGCTTAGGTGAACGTAGGATCATAGAGAAAATTATTTTTCTCAGTTATCTTTTAATCCAGGAAACGTCACATTCTCAAACTTTCGCGTCCTATCCCAACCGCTAGCGTCACATTCTCACGACGTATGAGCTTTCCCGGATGCATGGTTTATTTGCCAGGGTCGTTAAACACGGTTTTCTTTTCTCTGGAACTCCCTGTGCTATGTATGCGCACACCACGAATAACGCTAGTTATTTCTTGTGCTCTCTTCAAAGGCAGGTACTCTTGACCCTCTCGTCATCTGAAGGATATGATGCGGGTAATGTTGTACATTTCTCAAAAACAGGCGGTGAGTATGACCTTAACCATTGGTATGCAGAGTCAGTTGAATATTGACACTCTTGGTTAGAAAATATGACTCTTAGAACAGTAGAACTGGAGGACGGAACTTGAACTAGCGAAAACACCTTTAATGACCACGAGCCGCAAAAATATCATACTGCCGAGTGCGAACGTGGCGGAGTTGGCAACCCCTCTGGCTTCCCCATTGAGGGACCCGGTTTGAACTCTGTCCTGCCAACACCATCTAGAATAATCAAAGCGCGAGCACTAGCATCACAGTGAGAACAAGAGCGGACAGAGATTATGCACGAGTGTTGCGTAAGCCTTGAGCTGGATCTCGCGTCCAGTCGATGCGTTGAATAACGCTCGGCGTAGAGCTCGGGCCCAATTGCTGAGTTATCTGAGTGTCATGTGGTTACGTCAAAGGTCAAAGCGGACGCGCCTCAGAAATAAAACACGAAGAAAAGCACAGCAACGCAGATGCATCGTCACGGAAGCCGTGGAGCTGGCGCGGGAGCCGCGCCTGCTCACTGGAGGAGCGTGATGTCACCGCCGGAGCGCTCGTGAAAAAGGAAGACGTGGCGCGCTCCTTGTAGGAATGCGCTGCGTGTAGGAATGCTCTCGCATTCCTACATGTAAACAGTCTTTAGTGTCTGCGTTTAATTTTTTGTCACTATTCTTTGCTAGCTTCTATTAAGTTCCAGCCCATTCTCGGCTGTTATGTCTGCTCTGCTTTAGAGCACTCCTGAATTTACCACGCGTTTGAAACCAGCAGTTATACGCTGCTTAGGGACTATTGGCCTTTCGTCGCAATCACAGAATGTACAATTCCCCTTTTACTGTTTATTTTGTAGGCACAAGTTTCATTCCATTAAATATTTATATTCTAGTTTTACACTCCTTAACTTTGCTTTTTAACACAATATTGGATTTGCTAATGATTGGGACCACCAATCTGGATCATCATAAAGCACAAAATACTGTATGTTTTACGTTGAGACTGCACTGCGTGAACCACCAAGAAGCATGGAGGAGCTTAATACTGCGCTTAATCTTCAATTTGTACACGGAAAATGAAATTTTATTGCACTGCCACGCACTCAGCGAGCACTGGCTGTATAGATCACCCAGGTGGACAAGGATAATCAGTAGTTCGTCTTCGCTTAGTCTTTAGAAATATTAAGATGGTTTATATTTTGTGCGCTCCAATTGTCACGCAGTATCCGCGGCAAGCAGGCGTGCCTTCCTTTTTTGTCTAAAACTGCATGCAAATTTGTGTATGTTATACCCTACGCCATTCTCATTGGTTTAACGGTTCTAAGCACTACCAATAACAGGTGCTCCTATCCAACGCATGTCAATGTACGCAAACGTTACTTTGCAATATGCCATCTTTAAAATTATCCAGTGTCTACATTTCTGTAAGACACTTGTATAGCCATGAACTGCAATCGTCGGAAGGAGCACAGCAAACTACGAGTCTAAAGACACGTTTAGACCGGCAAAGGATATCTGCGACGCGACACTAAGCATGATGCTTAGCGCGCTGACTCTCAGTGTCACATCCCAGATATAATTGTTTTGTCCAGATCATCTTTTTGCAGCGTCATTCGCTTAGGTATCTGAAAATATTGCAGCTGATGCTTCTTCGAGTGCTTTGCGGAAGGTTGTGACACCTTGAAATGTCTAACGTTTTACGGTACCCGAACTACCATACATTGTAAGAAGAATACGATCTGAAGACTCAAACCTATTTTCATTGCGTGTTTTCAGAAGACGCTTCTGGCAGTGAGCGTACATTGCGTATGACAACTGTGAGGAGTGTGCAATCTACAGAAACACCTACATTAATGGTAAGGCTTTTGTTTTGATGATAAAATTTCCTAATCTTTCTTCTTATTCCTTACGGGTGAAATATAATAAACTTGGGTCGCTAGAATGAGTCTGCTTCGGAACATCGTATTTATCTTGATATTTACTCCGTTGCTAAAATCTAGCCAATGCTTCTGCACCATGCAATTGGATGTCCGGTCAGACACCTCATTCTGATTGCCTTCAGCGGTTACTTACGGATTCAACCTCTCTTCCTTTAAAAAAGAGAGAGTGGATAGATGTAAACGTTGAGACACCCAGAAATGCAAACTCGAGACGAAAAGCATGTTACATACCTTAAAATATTACACGGGCAATTAAACATTATTACCACCGATACGAGTTTAAATAAACTCTCTTGGTTGTACATTTAAAAAATTAGGTGTATTGATCGGTAGAGCTCTTGAATTTGGCACTCGTCTAAAACACCGAGCACGAGCTGCACTCCAAGAAGTTAAACATGTCAAAGCTGAGGCGCTAGCAGAACCAATATTACGGTGTTTTTTAATCATTCTGTCAAATGATAAGTGCCGGAACTATCACCCTGCAATGGTCATGATCTGTGAGTGGTAGAGAGATGTCTGCTTCCTCCATCACTGACAGTTGCAATCAAAGACTGATGCGTTTTGCCCTTAATATTGGCGAGACTGATTGAAAACAAGGCGATTTCTTGAAAACAATAGATTACTTTATAAAAACCACTGAATTGGGTGTTTCTGAGGCTGCTCTACAGCTTTGTCATTGGAACTTTCGCTCCGAATTAAATATTTCAAAAGTTCATAATATAAACCTAATTAATTAGGTAATTAGAAAAATACAAAAAAATAACCCTGACTTGCTCCAAACAATGAAAAGCCTTATTCGTATGGTTTCGTCGTCCTAAAAAGCACCAAAATATTTTTTCAACCTTGGCTCCAAATCACGTGGAATACCCTGTATTTACAACGCGATACATTTATTAACGTTTGTAACATTTTACAGCAAAGAGTGTTTGTGCTAGCCTGGCGGTTTTTCGTAGTTTTGAGGAATTAATGGGCGTATGACACTACCGGACGTTAAGTACATATGATTTCGTTTCCATCGGTGCAGAAGAGGCGTGTGTTGTCTACGTTCCTGAGAGCGCCCTTCGAAAGAAGAAAACGTGTTGCGATTTCGTTTTCGATCTTCTCTGCGGGACCGGAGAAAAGTATTACACCTACGACGAGAGCTGCGAGCACTGAAGAAACAAGCCGACTTCTGCGATGTCCCCCGAGACATCATTTTTGATGGTTAACATGTATTCACCGAGGGTTTGGTGCTTTGGTGTCGGGGAGGATGCCACGGATAAGAAAGAATTAACTGCGTACTTTCAATTGCAATTAATCTTATTTACTCTTTTCTTAAAAGTGGGCGATTGAGGCAAAGGAAAAAGCTGCAGAAGCGCAGCTTGACGTAACCGCTTGCTCCCTAATAGCAGATCAGCCGAAAAAAAAAACATATTATACGGAAGAGAAAGCACTCAGTGACTTTAGATAAAACGTTTATCCTTGTGAGGAGAACATCATGTGTATTGCTTTCTTATTTATCGTACAAATAAAGCAATTTTTTTATAAATATTTAGTACAGTTGATAATGTGTGTTGAATCATCTGATGTCCGTAATTTGTTCGAGAACGCGACACTCTCAAAAATCCTGCGCTAGTGCACTCCATATAATAAAACAAAATCACACTTGAATTAGAAATGAGTGGCGATGGGTGATTGGGACATTTAAAAGCGATTTCGTACATTGCGTCCAGCATTTACTTGAAATGTGTTTTTATTTTCATTCTTTTATGTTATAAAAGAGTTCCGTATGCGCGTAATACAATGTATTAACTACTACCCAGATTGTTTTCCTCTGCAAAACAAAAAATATTCAACTTTTTTCTTGGGCACATTAAGTGTAGCACCCTGTTTCAGTACAAGAACGTTTGTACAAATTTCGAGTTAAAAGCATACTTTCCGTGCGAGGCTGGTCAAACTATTAGGCGATGGAGAACATCGGCCACCTGAGTTAAATTTTTACCTCGAACTCTTTTTCTTAACATTCTGTCGAATAAAAGCACAGCGAAAAAACTGGAAAAAAATTACCAATCTGAGTAAGCAGTTTTAGGGAAATATGTGCATCAGAAACTATTCTGTGAACATTACAGCCCGAACATATAGACTAGTATCATCGGGAATTAATACAAATGAGGTATTATTTGAACTTGTCAATATAATTAATTAATAAACAAATTAAAGAGCAGTGGTTTAAGAACACTACCATAATCCTGTCCTGTCTTATTCCAAGAAGCTAAGCAGCTCCAAAGGCATCTGAAAACCGCAATTTACGTTGCATTTAACAACTATTCACGCGTCATCGCCGGAAAGATCAAGGACGATCCTCAGCTGTTTTGGGCATTCGTTAGTCGACAGCGGTCCACCCTCACAAACCGTGCCTCCTATCCGGTGATCGCCGCGTAACGGCTCCCCGAGATATTGCCCAACTCTTCGCCACACAGTTCTCGTTGGTCTACCGTAGCCACTCAGGTGACCTCGATGTAGACACGCTTGTTGATGAAGTGGAAGCAAGCACCATCTGCCCCACCACTGTACTCTCCACCATTCAGTTTTCTCCGGACGATCTACAAAGTGCCATCGGACGCCTCAAGTCATCACGCTCCGTCGGCCCTGACCACCTTGCTCCCACTTTCCTCAAGCTGCTTTACCCTCTCATCTCGCATCCCCTGCTGAACATGCTGCAATCATTTGCAGACAATGCTTTTGTTCCGGACACATGGAAGCGGGCTTTCATCTCCCCCATTCACAAGGGCAGAGGAAAATCAACATACTCTGCATGCAACTACCGCCCAGTGTCTATCACGTCTATATTGTGTCGGACGTTTGAGCGCATGATCAACAGTAAGCTGCTTGAATTCTACGAGGAAAACAACGTCCTTTCTCCCACACAGCACGGCTTCAGGAAGAACAGGAGCTGTGAAACAGCACTGGCTACGATCATGCACTACGTCAGTGACAACCTTGACCGTGGTATTTCGACCGACATGGTGCAACTAGATTTTAGCAATGCGTTTGACACGCTAAACCATGCTATACTCCTTAGGAAACTAGGAAGTGCAGGTGTCCGCGGTCCTCTGCTTCGGTGGTTAGCTCGGTTTCTTACTGGCCGCACACACCAGGTCCTCTTCCAAGGATCCCGTTCCGAGAGCTTCGCCGTCTCAGCAGGGGTACCTCAGGGATCCGTCCTTGGCCCTACTTTGTTCTCTACATACACCAACGATCTTTGCCAATCTATCGACACGCAGATAGTCCAATATGCTGACGACATCACTCTGCTTGCACGAACTACACCTCACGCAAGCTGTCCCAACCTTCAGCGGAACCTGTCTATAGTGCAGCAGTGGTCCGACTCAAACTGCCTTCTTCTTAACCCATCCAAGTGTGCAGTCATGCGAGTCAGCCGCAGCCGCAGCTCAGGAGCCCCTTTGTACACCGTGTCTGCAATACCTCTTACATCGGTCACATCACTACCAATTCTGGGTGTCACGTTCACCCCTGACTTAACATTCTCTCTGCACGTTGCCAATGCTGTTGCCAAAGCCCGACGTCTTTTGGGATTCGTGACACGGGTTTCCAAAGCGTGCGGTCCTACCACCTTCCGTGTTCTATACACCGCGCTCGTTCTTCCACATCTCGAGTACTGTAGTGCGGTGTGGTGCCCACATCAAACTCATTTGGTTGACAGCCTGGAAAGCGTGCAGCGGCGTGCTACTCGGACATACTTTACTCGCCAACATTACCCTGCGTTGCCCTACGACAGTCGGCTTAAGAATCTCAAATGGCATTCCCTGGCTCATCGGAGAAGAGTCGCCAGGGTGGGCCTTACCTGCCGACTCCTCGACGGCTCGCTCAAAGGGACGTACCTTGCTACCATCCCAAGGATTAACAAGAGATCGGGGCAGCCTGAACTTATTCGAGCGCGTACTAAACACCACAGTTCCTCGCCGATCTTAGCCGGCATTGAGGACTTCATCTCGGCCCCGCTCAGCATACGTTCTCCGCTTCCCCAGGACCGTACTGAATCTGTGTCGATGTGTCGCTTGTTCTCAAAGCACCTACAGCAGCAGGCGTCATAATAGTGGTGTAGTGTAGTGTGTGTTTGTGTGTGTGTTCTTATAGGTATACGTGGGAGTCATCTTCACTCTACATTTCACCCTCATTTTTTTTTTTTTTACATTTTGGGTTGCGGCCCTATGTACAAATCTGGTATATGTGTGCGTGTGCGTGTTTTTTTTTTTTTCTTTCAAATCTTGGGTGGCGGGCTGGCAGGCGCACTCGCGTACGGGTTTTAACCTTTCTGCACAGCCGTGCACGCCACCCAGGATCAGATTTTTGTATGCAAATAAATATTATTATTATTATTATTATTATTA